>PVLD010007501.1:41973-89473 GCA_004027595.1 Dinomys branickii | reverse complement strand
GCTGAGATAGGAGGCTTGCTGTGATTAAAGGGCCAGCATAGGCTACATAGTAAATTCAGGCCAGCCTGAATTACATAGTGAGACCACTATCTACATATAGAGAGAACTCCCAAGAAATCAGGACCCCTGGGCCAGTTATATAGCTTAGTGACATAGCACCTGCCTGGCAAGCACAAGGTCCTGATTCCTGGTACCCAAAAAAGAAAAATATCAGACTCCAAATTTAGAGATCCAATCCAAAAATGGGCATCTGAAATAGACACTTCTAAGATGAAGAAGTAGATATGGCAAATAAATATAAGAAAAAATGTTCAACATCATTGGTCATTCAAGAAATGCAAATTAGGGCCAGGGGTATAGCTCAGTGTCACAAGTGCCCACCTGGCAAGTGCAAGGTCCTGAGTTCAATTCCCGGGACCAGAAAAATAAAAAAATAAAAAGGAAATGCAAATTAAAACAACACTGAGATTCCATTCACCCCAGAGAGAATGGCTATAATGACTACATCAACCAGTAACAAATGCTGGTGGGGCTGTGAGGAAAGAGGAACCTTTCTCCACTGGTAGGAGTGTAACCTGGTGCAACCACTGTGGAAATCAGGGCGGAGACTCCTCAAAAACCACAACTAGAGGTTGCATTCAACCCATCTATTCCTCTTCTAGGTATCTTCCAGAAAGAATTAAAAGCGTCATACTACAGCAATATATGTACACCTATGTTTACAGCAGCACAATTTGTAATAGCTAAATGTTAGAGACAGCCCAAATGCCTATGAACTGATGAGTGGATACATAAGATGTGGGGGTTTTTAATATAATGGAGTATTATTCTGCCATAAAGAAGGATAAATTTGAGTCATTTCTAGGTAAATGAGTGTACCTTGAGGACATACTCTGTTTTTTGTCTTTTTGAGACAGGTCTCGCTATGCAGTTCAGGCTGGCCTCGAGCTCACTTTGTAGCCCTGGCTGGTCTGGCACTCCCAATGATCCTTCTGCCTCAGTCTCCCAAGTGCTGGGATTAAAGAGTGCCGGGATTACAGATATGTGCCACTATGCCCAGCTGAGAACATACTCTTTCTTTTTTTTTTTTTATCTTTTTGAGACAGGGTCTCAAAAAAAAAAAAAAAACAGAAGCACCAGTAAGCTGGGGATATAGCTCAGCGGCATAAGCACCTGCCTGGCAAGCATGAGGTCAGGAGTTCCATTCCTAGGACCAAAAAAAAAGAAAAAGAAAAAAAAGAAGAGACAGGTTCTCACTATGCAGTTCAGGATTGTTTTGAGTTTACTTTGTAACCCAGGCTGATCTTGAACTCTCAAGGATCCTCCTGACTCAGACTCTGGTGCTGGAATTACAGGCGTGTGCCACCACACCCAGCCTGAGAACATACTCTTATGGGAAATAAATCAGACACAAATGTGTAAATACCACATTGTGAGAAACTGAAAGTATAAATAAGGACCAAAATGCATAAAGATATTGTGAAATAGGAAGAAAATGTTCAAGTGGGAAGGGAAACTAGGGAGAGGGGAGGTGGAAAGTAAGAAGGGAGGGAAAAGAAAAAAATTGGAAGAGAAGAAAAAATGGTAACAAAGTTTTTATAAATAAGGATGGAAAGGGTTGAAGGGAGGGGAGGGGAATGGGCGGGAAAGAATCAGTATCACATGCAGGTACAAAATCCCTGTGATGAACGTGATCATTACATATACTAAAATGAACTGATAAAAAAAAGACCAAGAAGTCAGGTGTGGTGTCACATGCTTGTAATCCTAGCAATCAAGAGGCTGAGGCAGGAGGATCTCTGAGTTTGAGGCCAACCTGGGCTACATAGTGACTTTAAAACCAGCCTGAATTACAGTGTCAGACTTTGTCTCAAGAAAAAAAGAAGAGGGCTGGGGATATAGCTCAGTGGAATAAGCGCCTGCCTAGCAAGCGCAGGGTCCTGAGTTCAATCCCCAGTACCGCCAAAAACAAACAAAATAAAATAAAATGGGTCCCCTGGTGAGCCCATTACCTTCCAAAAGCTGCTTGGCAGCATGAGGCTTGGGCAGGCATTTGTTAAGAAAAAAAGAAGAGCCTGGTGTAGTGGCGCACGCCTGTAATCCCAGCATTTGGGAGGTGGAGGCAGAAGGATCAGCGTGAGTTCTAGGCCAGCCTGGGTCTACAAAGTGAGCTCAAGGCCAGCCTAAACTGCATAGCGAGACACAGTTTCAAAAAGACAAAAAAAAAAAAAAAAAAAAGGGGGTAGGGGGAAAGACAGAACAACCACAACTTTCTCCACCAGGTGAGGACACAGCAAGAAGGCAGCATCAGTAAGCCAGAGGCACTCACCAGGAGCAAGGTCTCCCGGCACCTTGCTCTTGGACTCCCAGCCCCCAGAACTTTGGGAAATAAATGGCTGTTGTTTGACCCACACAGCCTGAGCTGACCTGGGCACCAGCAGTCAGACTGGGTATCTTCCTCTGGGGAGGCTTCGTGGTTGGCCATTACTCATCCATGCACCCCTCCCTCCCTACCACTCCCGCACCTGGCAGTCTCCTCAGCGAGATCAAGCCATAAACCGGATCTCCTTTGCTTTCCTTCAGGGCTGTGGCCTCTGGGAGGTGCCGCACCTGCTGACTGTGTACCTTCTACCTGGAGCCAGGGGCTGGGGCTGGGAGTACAGACAGGTTCGGCTGGGGGTGGATTGTGCTCGGGCCTTAGCCTCCTGCCCACCAGTGTTTTGGGGGGTTACCTCATGCACACACCTCTGCCAGACTCCTGTGGGGCTTGATGACTGGTTTAGTAAGCCCCTCAGGTGCCTGACACAGGCAAGATGCCCCAGTCCTCCTGATGGTCAGGAAACAAAAATAATTCCCAGAAATAGGGGCAACCTCCCTTCATGGGTGTCTGACATCACCTCTGCCCCCACACTCCTCAGAGGTGAGAGGCAGGGACTCCCAATTCTGCCCCCTCAGCTATATCTAATGAGCCTGCAGTTCAATCCTAGAATCTAGACCATGTCCCTCCAGATCTTGGGAGGGTAGACTGCATCTGGGTGGACGGAACTTTACAATATCCAAAGACCTTTCCGCTCATCTCAGTCTTTTTCCTCTTCAACACGATTCCATAAAATAGGCCTAATTTCACCATCATCCCCAGTGTCCATATGTGAACACTGAGGTTGTGAGGGATAAGTGTCGTGAGCAGACATGGGACTCTGAGTCCAAACTTCTAACTCTGAAGCCCAGGCTAGGTTTAGGACTTGGTCAGGGAGGACAGAAGATTGCAACATCCCCACCTGTGCTCATTGCAGACATCAGTAATCAATCCCTGCATGGCAGACATTGCTAATCACTTGCAGCCCTCTTTTCTGATAAGCTCAGAGGCAGTTGCAAATTCCTAAAGACAACACCTAGGCACTATCTCCTGTCAGAAAACCCTATCTGCAGTATTTGTCATCCTCATGACCCCACATCACTAGCTTTCAGCCCTGGGAACTCAGGCACAACCTCAACATGCTCTCATTACTAGACAATGGGCTCCTGCACACTGCATACCAATGCTGATGAGGGCTACTAGCTCTTCCATCCCCCCAACAAATGCCTTATCTGAGCCTGTTCTCCCTCAGAGACAACAGCCTGCAGTTTGCCAGCAGCTCCCAGGTCTGCTAGGTCTTCAAAGGAACTTTTATTTTGAACCATTTCAAAGTGTAGGTAACAATGCCACAGAGCAATTAAACAAACATCACAGACCGCCAAAGTCCCTATGTCTGTTCCCCTCAGCCATCCCTCCTCTTTCCTCCTTTTCCTGCCATCATTCTCAGAAAAAAAAAATTTTTTTTTGAGACAGGGACTCACTATGCAGTTCAGGCTAAACGAGCTCACTTTATAGCCCTGTCTGGTCTTGAACTTGCAAAGATCCTCCTGCCTCAGCCTCCTGAGTGCTGGGATACTAGTGTTATAGGCAGCTGAGTTAGATAGAAATGTTATAGGCAGTCAGACAGGGCCAGGCCCTTGAAGGAGCCAACATGAAAGACAAGATACCTGTGGGGCAGACCTCAAGACAAAAGGACTACAAATGCACCCTCATACCTTCCCAGGCATAAATGTCAGGGATTGATATTCTAAACAAGTAACAACCACCTTGAAAAAGCCAGGAAGAGCCACTAGCCCAACCCCATACAGGAAAAGCCCCGTTCTGTGTTCATGCCTGCTTGCTACATGACTGGACTCACTTCCCCATTTGATCCCAGTTCACTCAATTATACCTGAACAATTATACTTGTAATCTTATGGCTGACCATAGTTTTGTCCATTTTCCCAACCTTGGACCTGCCTCACCCCGTGGTTTTGCTCTATGAAAGTCCCTAGAAAAGACAGAGTCCTGGGTAACCCACTAGGGCCCCCCTTCTGTCCCTCTCTTGGACAGAAGCTTCCTTTCCCTCAATAAATATATTCTGCTCTTAACCTCCGTTGTTCCTAAAATTCATTCTTCAGTTTTAGAGAACACAAACTTGCCTCAGATATGGTTCAGGTTGGGAGTTTCTACTTTCCTGTATCAATAGTAGGTGTGCACCACCACACTCAGTTTTTCCTTCTCTGAATTCTGTTTCTCATTCCCAGGCATATTTTATACTTTCCTTACCTGAGTACATATCCATATTATTAAACCTTATCAAAAACTTATGTCTGTATTACCAGATGCTTTGGCCTGTTTTGCTTGTTGTTTGTTTTTGGTCTTTTTGAAACAGGGTCTCCCTATGCAGTTCAGGCTGGCCTCGAGCTCACTTTGTAGCCCAGGCTGGTCTCTAACTCACAATGATCTTCCTGCCCCAGCCTCCTGAGTGCTGGGATTACAGGCATTACAGGCATGCGCCACCACGCCCAGCTATTTGCTTGTTTTGGTACTGATTATTGAACCCAGAACCTTTACACTGAACTACATCCTTTTAAATTTTTTCTTTGTATTTGTTTTATTAGTAGTATTATTTTTGTTGTTTTGCAACAAGGTCTTGCTATGTGGGTTTTTTTTTTTTTGTCTTATTTTGAGACAAGATCTTGCTAAATTCCCCAGTCTGGGCTTAAATTTGCAATCCTCCTACCTCAGCCTCTCAGAGTGCTGGGATCACAGGTCTGCATCACCATGCCCAGCTTGTTTTGGACATTTAGGCCTGATGATAAACCTGGTTTCCAATCTCCCACCACATCAGAACTGCAGATGTTTGTTAAGGTCTTACTCCACAAGAGGCTTGATCTCAGGCGCCACATTGGTGTTAAACTCACGTAATCTTCACAACAAAATGGGGCTGGGGATGTAGCTCAGGAGCACAGCACCTGCCTGGCGAGAACAAGGTCCTGAGTCTGACTCCCAGTACAAGAAAAAGAAAAATCACAACAAAAGGATTTTATCCTTTGATTTTATCCCTTTATCCTTTGTTTACAAATTAAGAAACAGCACAAGAAGCTGAAATTACCTACCCAGGTCACACAGCTCGGAAGCTGGTCTACTCAACCCACATTATCCCCTCCAACCCTGCGTAATCTGCCGAACCGAAGCAGTAACTTTTCCTTCTCTTCCTTTTTTTTAATCGCTTGTTTTTGAAGACATGTCTTGAGATTGATCTCAGAGGATTTGGGGTGGTTGTATTAGCTCCTTTAGTTTCTCCATTAAACCTGGGAATTTGTACCACCCCACCCATATCCTTTACAGATGAGAAAACTAAGGCTCAGAGAAGGTGAGTCACCTTCTTAAAGTTGCACAGCTCCAACGTGAGTTGTGGACCTGAGGTCCCCCACAGAGCACAGGGGCTTTCCCATGGCCCACATAAACTCTGGGACTCCAGGGGCTTCTCCTCTTGGCTTCCTCCCTCCCCGGAATACCCTTCCACACCTGGCCTTTCTCTTCCCTCCTCTTGCCCTTCCACAGTCCTGCTTGCAAAGAAGGGGCCTAACCGGAAGGCCAGTTCGCGCTAGGAAGTTCCACCCACTCGAGCCACTCTGAGCCAGGGATTCTGAGCAGCGGGTAGCTTTAGGAGAAACTGAAACTGGGCTTGCTGGGGGCGGAGTGGTCACTGGGGTTTAAGGAGCCACCACTTCCTTGGGCCCCCAGAGGGCACTGGGAGGCCATAGCTGCCAAGGGACATTTGGGACCAGTGTGACTCTCTGCTCCCCCTGCTTGAGCCATGCACCTCTGCCAGGGAGACACACTGCTGACCAGGACAGTGAGTACAGGGGCCAGGCTGGGGGTGTGAAAGGGCATGTGGCCAGGCGCAGCAGCACACGCCTTGCTCTGTAAAAGGCGGGTGTGTGTGTGTGTGTGTGTGTGTGTGTGTGTGGCTGGGGATGTAGCTCCGGGCAAATCCCTGGGTCCAATCCTTCTTATAGCAAAAGAAAAAAACAGCAGGGCTGGGGGAAATGTGCCCAAGGGTCCCAGGCCCAGAAGCGAGAGATGCAGCCCACGGCTCTCGTCCCAGCTCTGTGCCTGTGGCTGTGTGACTCCAGGCAGGCGCCTCTTTGGTCTCAGTTCCTCCCCTAGAATACGAGGGGACTGGAATGAGGTGCTTTTGGCTCTCCTGCTGCCGAGGATCAGGACTCGGCCTCCACCTGCTCTCCCTTGCCACTTTCCTCCCCTCCCCCGGCCCCCACCGCCCGTCGCCCTTCGAGGCCTCCTCATTCATTATCCAGGCGGGTCCTTCCCCGGCCTCTGGCCTCTCAGGCCTCCAGGGCCGCAACGCACCTGCTGTGCCGTGAACCCCTCAAGGCTCGGGCCAGCGGGCAGCTGCGATCCTAGGAGCATTCAGAGTCCTGGGCCAGGCGGCAGCACACTCCCAGGGACCCTAATGCTCAACACCAGCCCCCCAGGAGTAATAGGGGTGTCGGCTGTGAGGTGTTCACCAGTAACCTTTGCACTACACAAACTGGGATTAAGTCATTCACTGAGTTCCGTGGTCCCCAGAGTTGGCGGAAGTTACAGCCGCCAACCTTCGGGTCCACCGCCTTGTTAGGAAGGACTTCCCATTCCTTCCTTCCGGGCTGCTGCCCCCTGCTCTGCAAGCTGTGTGAGGGCTGGGACTTCTGCCTGTTGATTCGCTGCTATGTCCTCCTAAGTACCTAGTACAAAGCAGGCGCTTAATAAATGTTTGTTAAGTAATTAAATGCCAGCTTTGGACCTGCGCTGGGCACGGGCGTATGGAACTGAATCATGGAGCTCTTGGTCAGGAATATCTAGCATAGTTTTTTTTTCGGTACTGGGAATCGAACTCAGGACCTTGCGCTTGCCAGGCAGGCGCTTCTACCGCTGAGCTATATCCCCCTCCCTAGGTCAGAAATATCAGCAACACTGAGAAGGTGAGGAAGAAGCGACAGCAGTGGCAAGGACAGTGCTGCCCTTCACTGACCCTGGCCCTGGGCTGCCTGCTGCCCGGGCTTCCCTCTTGAGGCGGTTGAGGGAGGGACCGTGGTGTCTCCACCGCACAAAAGCAGCAACTGGGTCCAGAGAATCGAGTAGCCCGGAGAAACGTGGTTTGGGCAGGTGTGCAGTTTGCAGTTAGTTCTCTCTGGGTCCGAACCCCACTGGCTCTCGCCCTCACTGGAGCTTTGCGCAGGATACCGGGTGACGCGGGCATCCCCGGGTGTGCAGTGCCTGCAGGGGCAGGAGCGCAGGGGAGCCCGAGGGACTTCTGGGGGGACAGGGGCCTTGGCGCTCCACGCGGCTATCGAGGGCGCAAGCCCCGGCTGGGAGCCCTGACCCCTCCCTGCCCCGCAGGACCCCGCGGAGAGTCAGACGCAGCTGAAGAAGCATAAGAACCGGGTGGCCGCCCAGCGCAGCCGGCAGAAGCACACGGATAGGGCGGACGCCCTGCACCAGGTGGGGACGCCCCTTACCCCAGTTTCTGCTGCTACACCTGAATGCCACACCTTGGGTAATTCATCGAGAACAGCGATTACTTAGCGGAGAAGCCCGAGAGCACCGGCTGGCATCTCCCCGGAAGCCGGGTCTCCCCGCGGGCCGACCGCACGCAGGCGTCACGTGAGAGGCAGCGCGCGGCGAAGAGGGCGCGCCCTGCCGCCCGCGGTCCGCACCCTCTCCGTGCGCAGGCGGGGCTCCTCCTTAGCCGGGGCTGCTTCCCTCCACAGTCCCTGCGTTGCTCCTCTTCCTCACCGGATTACGAGGGCCGTGAGGTCAGGGAGCTACCCCATCTCCTGCCATTTACCCAACACCTAGAGCAGCGTCTGGCAGGGAGACGATGATAGTATACAGCGCCCCGGGCACGTCCAGGTAGAAGGGACACATTTGTTTGCTCAAGCTGCCCTGCAAAAGACAGAAGAGTGGCAGGCTTAAAGGACGCTTATTTCTCAGGTTCTGGAGACTGGGGTGTTCAGGGTCAAGGTGTTCTGGGTTTGACCTTGAGGGCTGTCTCTCTGGCTTGTACAGTAGGTGGCCGCCTTTTTTGCTGGATCCTCATGACCTTCCTTCTCAGGTGGAGAGGACAAGGTCCTGAGTTCCATTCTCGGTACCAAAAACAAACAAACAACAATAAAAAAAACACTGAAAAATCGGGTGGAGAGGACACGTGAGGAATCCCTTTCTTGTCTCTTCCCAACTTTTTTTGAGACAGGGTCTCGCTATGTAGTTCGGGCTGGTCTCAAATTCACGGCAATTCTCCTGCCTCAGCCTCCTGAGAGCTGAGTTTACAGGCATGTGCTCTCTCTGTCTCTCTCTCTTCTTTCTTGAGGTGCTAGGGATCAAACCTAGGACCTTGCCTCCTCCTCAGTGGAGAGGCTCTACCACTGAGTCACTTTTTCTCTTTTGATAAAGCCACCAAACCTATCAGATTAGAGGTCTGTGCTTGCCGCTTCATTTTAAATTGCCTCCTTAAAATTTTGTGTCTAAATACAGACACACTCGGGTTACCATTTCAGCACATGAATCTTAGAGGAACATAATTCGATCTCTAGTACATAGGTAATGTGATATTAGGTATATAAAGAGGAAATGAAGCTTGAGCTGGTCTTGAGGAATGAGTAGGAGTTTTCCAAGCGGATGAAGGTAAGAAAAATGCACTGAGAGAGGCTGAGGCAGGAGGATCCTTGCAAGTTCGAGACCAGCCTGGGCTACAAAGTGATCTCAAGGCCATCCTGAACTGCATAGTGAGACCCTGTCTCACAAAAACTAAAAACAAAAAGGCACTGGGCCACTCAGAGAAGGTCTTCAGAAAACTCCAAATTCTGTGAGAAGGCTTTGATCCTCCTGGAGCCCTGAAATCATTCATAAAAAAAGCACTGAGAGCAGGGTAGTAGCACACCCTGCAATCCCAGCACTCTGGAGGCTGAGGCAGGAGGATGGCTATCAGTTTAAGGCCAGCCTAGGCCACATAGTAAGTTCAATGCTAGTCTGAACTACATAGCAAAATTCTGTGTCAAAAAATAAAAGAAAAAGGAAAATACACTGAGGCTGGACTGGGTGAGGCGCCTACCTATAATCCCAGCACTGGTAAAGCTGTAGGCAAGAAAATTGCTGTGAGTTTGAGGCCACCTTGGATTACATACAAAATTCAAGGCTAGCCTGGGCTGCATAGTGAGACCCTATCTCAAAAAAAAAAAAGAAAGAAAGAAAGGAAGGAAGAAAATGCACTGCAGGCACATACAATTGTGCCGGCGCAGGTGCAGCTGGGGCAATACCCTGCAGGTGGAATGCAAAGGAGATGGTGGCTGGGAAACCATGCTTTCATTTATTCGTAGGCGATTTTGACTCAGTCCCTGGGGGTGAGCTGAAGGCTTGGAGAATGTAGGAGAAGGGAGACACAATGATGTGCATTGGAAATGCTCATTCAGAAGCCCCATGTGTGAGACGAGGTTGTGATCCCAGCACTCAGGAGGCTGAGTCAGGAGGATCCTGAGTTTAGTTCCAACCTGGAATTAAAATGGAAAGGAGAAAAGAAGGGAAGAAAGAAGGACGGAAGGCAGGAAGGAAAGAAGGAAAGGAGGGAGGGAGACAAAGAGGGAGAGAAAGGTGGAAGGAAGAGAGGGAGAGAGGGAAGTGGCCAGAGGTGAGACTGTAGCTTAGCAGTACAGAGCATGTGGAGAACCCTAGGTTTAATTTGCAACACTGGAAGAGAACATTTTCTGTCCAGAAAGCAGCTGCAAGTGGGGCCAGCAGTGGCAATTATGCCCTTGCAACTTCTCTTTTTATTTAAGTGTCCCAGAAAGGGGACTGAAGGAAGTTGTTGGAGTTACTCAGCCCTATGAGATGAGTAAATAGGAGTCTTACTGTGTTTTCACCACCGTTGCTGTCACAGATGGTGATGGAGAAGTGTGTGTTGCCTGCAGATTGTGCTGTGGGTCCCCCAAAGCTGGCAGGACATACTGCTGGCCCACCCAGGCAGATCCAGTAGAAAGCCATACCCCGACCCCCTGGGAGTGCCTTAGTCAGTGGGTTCTCGGCACCTGGGAGCCCTGGCGGTGGCCTTAAGCACACTCGAGTTGCTCAAGACAGAAAATGACATTGAAGCGCTGTGGGAGAGCTACATTAGGACTAGCTTGGGGTGGGAGGGTATGAAGGGGTGTCCAGGCGGACAAGACAAGAAGCAGATCCCAATTAAGGGCCAAGAAGACGGGGCAGGAAGACAAAGCAGGACAGGTAGAGCTGAGGGTCTGAGCATAGCTGGGTGGAGTGGTGCACACCTGCAATCCCAGCTGTTCCAGGAAGCTGGGTGTCAACTTCCAGCACAACCTGGGAAACTTAGTGAGACTTTATCTCAGAATAAAATGAAAAACTAAACTGGGCGTGGTGCTGCATGCCTGTAGTCTAGCACTCACAGGCTGAAGCTGGAGGATCATCACAACTTTGAGGACTGCCTGGTCTACATAGTGAGTTCAAGGCCAGCTGAATGCAGAGTAAGATCCTATCTCCAGAAAAAAACATTAAAAAATAAAAAAGCAAAGCAAAGCTGGAGCTGGAGCCCAGTGGTAGAGTACTTGCCTAGTGTGTGTAAGGCCCTGAGTTTAATCCATAGAGCAAGACCAAAACAGTTCACCCTACAATAACGACACACTTACTGAATGGCTTTTCTGACCCAGGAGAGCAGGGTGGTTTGGGGACACAATTTAGGAGGCTGGAGGAGGTCCCGGGGACCAGTAGTGCTGGTTCAGGGGACTAGCAGCAGGCAGAGAACCCTTGCAAGGTGCTGGATGGGGACATGTGGGTGGCAGCAGGGGGCTGGCCAGAGAGTAGCCAAGGGTTCTGCCCTGAACATTCAGAAGGTAGCAGTGTCTTTCCCTTGCAGTGAGGCCCCTACAAGGGTAGTGGTCACATGGGGCCCGGTGCTGTCTGAACCCTTCCCCCACCTCTTGTTTCCCCCCAGCAGCATGAGTCCCTGGAGAAACACAACCAGGCCCTGCGGAAGGAGATCCGGGGCCTACAGGCCGAGCTGGCAAGGTGGAGTCAGACCCTGCACCTGCACGAGCACCTGTGCCCCAGGGACTGTGCTCCCCACCCGGCTCCTGAGCCCCCTGACAGCTGGGGCCAGGCCAGATGGCTCCCCGGACAGCTTGCTCCCCAGGGACAGCACAGCAGCCAGGAACATCCAGGCCTCTTCCAGACCCCTGTCTCCTGTCTGCCGCCGCAGCAGCTGCACCCAGATGCACAGCCTCAGGGTCTGCTTGGCCTTCTCCCATCCCCTCCGTCCTTGCTGTCCCTTGGCCCTGCTCTGGTGACTCTACCTCCTGCTCAGATGTCCCCCAGCCCCCACAGGCTGTTGGGCTCTTCCCCCAAGCTCAGTGGCCCCTTGCCAAGCCCCCCAGCCCAGGCTGCCTCTCCACAGTCCCTCGGGCAGGTGTCCCCCAGCAGGGGGAAGCTGGGCTTCTCTCTAGAGCCTGAATATCTACAGGGCAGGGAGCACAAGGCAGGTTCCTCTGCAGCAGATTGGCCAGGGTCGGCCTCAGATCCCAGCCATCAGCCTTTCCTGGCCTTCCCGCTGATGGCCTCGGTTCAGGTCCACTTCTGACCTGTGCCTGGAGCATGGCTGCCCCTCCTCGGGCTCGGGAAGCAGTCCCCACACACCTGCCTCTCCTGCCCTGCTGCTGGAGCTGCCCTCCCAGAGACCAGCTGACCCAGGGCTTCACTAGGGAAGGGAAGCTGCCGCTGAGCACCTGCCGCTGTGGCAGGCTCTGTTACTGCTACTACCTGTGACTGTCACCCTGCAAAACTGAGAATATGACTACTTTTTTATTTTAAAGAGGAAAAAAATAAAAACAAAATTTCAAAAGATAATAGGGTAACTGGTTAATATATTGCATATTGTTATCTTTAGTTACTCAAAGCACAAGATATAGGCATTTAATTGTCCAAACAATATTAGCAGAAACCTTTCTTTTCAGTAAACTAAGAAATTAGTAGTATAAGTATCTTAACTATGTTGTATATATTTTATTTTGCTTTTTCCTTCCTCTTTTCTCCTTTTCCCCATCCTAGTTTCTCTTTGCTTTTGAGCAGTTTCTTCCCATTTAAAAATATCTATTGTACATTTTGGATCTTATTTATTATTTGGTTTTTCTTTTTTGTCTTTCTGAGACAAGGTTTCACTATGCACATCAGGCTGGCCTTGAACTCACAGCAATCCGCCTGCCTCATCCTCTGCTGGGATTACAGGTGTGAGCCACCACACCTGGCTTAGCTCTTACTTATTCTTTTAGCTTTTCCTACTTGGGGGGACAATATGATATTTGCACCTATATGTCTGGTTTATTTCACTTACGACTATGGTCTCAAGTTGTACCCATTTACCTATAAAAGTCTCCAGCTTAATCCTACTTTATCCTACTGGCTGAATAGTACTCCATTGTATAAAAAGTCTTCTTTATCCACTCCTGGGTTGATGGGAATTTAGGTTGTTTCCAAGATTTAGCTATTACATATTGTGCTGAAAGCTGGGTGTGGTGGCGCACACTTGGGAGGCTGAGGAAGGAGGATCTTTGCAAGTTTGAGACAAGCAAGGGCTACAAAGTGAGCTCAAGGCAAGCCTGAACTGCATAGCAAGACCCTGTCTCAAAAAAAAATTTGCTTCTATAAACATGGGTGCACCTATATCACTGTGATATGATGCTTTTAATTCTTCTGGGAAGATACCCAGAAAAGGAATAGCTGAGTTGAATAGGACTTCTACTACTAGTTTTTTGAGGAATCTTCACATTGGTTTCCACAGTGGTTGCACCAGTCTACACTCCCTCCAACAGTGGGGAAGCGTTGCTTTTCCCCTACAACCCCTCCTGCATTTGTTATTGATTTCTTGATGACAGCCATGTTTTGTGGGGTGAGATGGAATCTCAGTATTGTTTTAATTTACATCACTTGAATGACCAGTGATGTTGAGCATTTTTTCATATATTTATTTGCTGTTTGTATTTCTTCATCTGAGAAGTTTGTATTCATCTCAATACCCATTTTCAGACTGGGTCTTTCAATTTGGGAGGGGGCTGATTTTTCTGAGTTCTTTATATGTTTTCCCTAGTAATCCTTTATCTGAGGAACAGCTGACAAACATTTTTTCCACATTGGGGGTTGTCTCTTCACTCTGTTGGTGGTTTCTCTTGCTGTGCAAAGCTTTTTTAATAAGATGAGATCCCAATTGTTCATTCCTTTGTGACATCTCCTGTGGATTGGGTGTTTTTTTTTGTTTTTTTTTTTTACTATGACTGATTTTACAGAGAAGCCAAGTGGTGTGTCCGCATCGCACAGCCTTCCTTTCCATTATTGTTATTTTTTACCTATCCTTGGTGGGACCTAAATCTGACCCCCACTGCTCCTCTGTCCTCGCTGGGGACCTGGCCTGGGTGAAGGGAGCCGAAGTCCTGGGACTGAGAGGCAGTGTGAGGAGACACTGCCAGGCGCAGGGAGGCACTGCCCTCAGCCTTGGGAGCCCTGCCCTAGCTGGGGACAATCCCAAAGTCCAACTCTGGGTGAGGAGAGGCCAAGCAAAAACCCAGAAGGGACTTCTGCTTCCTTCAGCAGTGTTTCCAGGGCCAAGAGCTGGTATGGCCGGCAGGGTGCTGTCACAAGCCCCTGTGGCCTGGGGACAACTGGGCAGGGTCCCCCCAGATGATGCCCTGCTTTTGACTTTCCCCATACCCTTTTTTCTTTCCAACTTCTATTTTTTTTTTTTTTTTTGCGGTACTGGGGATCGAACTCAGGACCCTGCGCTTACTAGGCAAGTGCTTATTCCACTGAGCTATATCCCCAGCCCCTTGTTTTTGTTTTTTGAGACAGGGTCTTGTTACGCAGGTTAAGTTGGCTTCAAATTCAAAGCATTGCTCCTGCTTCAGCCTCCTGAGTGCTGGGATTATAGGCATGCACCACCATGCCTGCTTTAAAATTTTACTTTTAAGAGAGAGTCACACTAAGTTGCCCATGTGGGCCTGGAATTTACTATCTTTCTGCCTCAGCCTCCCTAAATTCTGAGTTTATAGGTTTGCACCACCACATCTAGATTTTTTTTAAAATTTTTGATAATAGCTATTCTGACTAGAATGAGATGGAATCTCTCTTTTTTTTTTTTTTTGGTACTGAGAATTGAACTCATGACCTCCAGTTTGCCAGGCAAGCTCTTATGCTGCTGAGCTATATCCCCGGCCCAAAGAATCTCAATGTGTTTTGTTTTTGTTTTTCTTTTTTGATTGTTGTTCTTTTTGTTTTTTGAGGCAGGATTTCAGTATATAATTCAGGCTGCCCTTAAGCTCACTATGAAGCAAGGCCCACAATGGCCTTGAACTTGTGGCAATTCTCCTGCCTCAGCCTCCCCAGTGCGGAAATTACAGACATGTCCCTCAGTGTGATTCTAATTTGCATTTTCCAAATAGCTAAAGATGCTGAACATTTTCTTTCATATACTTACTGCCCATTTGTACTTTTGAGAATTATCTATTGTATTCATGTGCCCATTAATTTTTGGAGTTTTTTTGGTGTTCAGTGTTCATTTGTTTATGCAGTGCTAAGGACTGAACCAAGGGATGCTCCATTACTGAGCAACCCCTAGACCTTTACTTTTATTTTTATTTTGAGATAGGACCTCACTCAATTGAACTTAAAATCGCAACCCCCCCCCAGCAGGGGTCATTACAGGTGTGTGCTGCCAAGCCTCTGAGTTCTTCATATGTTCTAGATATTTATCCTCTGTCACAAGAGTACCTGGCAAGGATCTGCACTCATTCTGTGGGTTGGCTGTCTTTTCACTTTGTTGATAATTTCCTTTGCTCTACAGATGCTTTTTCATTTGATATAGTCCCCTTTGTTGATGTTTCCTGTGCTATTAAAGTCCTATTCAGCCCTGGAAAAAAATAAAGTCCTATTCAGGAAGTCTTTGCCTGTGCCTATGACTTCAAGTGCTTCCCCTATGTTTTTTAATTTTTTTTTTTTTAGACAGGGCCTTGTTGGCCTCAAACTCATGCTGACCTTCCTGGCTCAGCCTCCCAAGTCCTGGGATTACAGGTGTGTGCCACCACGTCCAGATATTTTGAATTTATTTTTACAGGGTGAAAGGCAGAGATCTAGTTTTAGTCTCCCACATATGGATAGCCAATTTTCCCATAACAACTTGTTAATGAGGGCGTCATTTCTCATTATGTTTCTGGCCCCTTTGTCCAGAACCAGCTGGGTGTGACTCAGTGGGTCCATCCTCTACACTATTCCATTGGTCTGCATGTCAATTTTTATGCCTGAACCTTTTTTTTTTTGGTGAGACAGGGTCAGCCTAGGCTGACTTTGAACTCAAGGTGATCCTCCCGCCTCAGCCTCCCAAGTGCTAGGATTATAGGCATGCGCCATCATATCCAGTTTGTACCACCACGCCCCACTTGTACATGCTGTTATTGTCACAGTAGCTTTGGAGTATATTTTGAAATTGGGAATTGCGATGCCTCCAACTCTGATTGCTCTTTTTGCTCAGTTGCTTTGGCTATTCTAGGACTACTGTGTTTCCACATGAATTTTAGGATTTCCCGTAGTTCTGTGAGGAATGTCCTTGGAATTTTGAGAGTACATTGAATCTGTAGATCACTTTTGGTGATGGCCATTTTAATATTATTAATCCTGCTGATCCATGAAAATGAGAGGTCTTTGTATCTTCTAGTGTCTTCTTTAATTTCTTTCTTCAGGGTTATGTAATTTTCCTTGTAGATGTCATTTACCCCTTTGGTTAGTTTAACTGCTCGGACTTTCGTAAGTTTTCTTTTTTTGAGACAAGGTCTCCCTCTGTAATTCAGGCTGGTCTTGAACTCACTAGGTAGCCCAGGCTGGCCTCAAACTCATGGCAATTCTCCTGCCTCAGCCTCCTGAGTGCTGGGACTACAGGTGTGCACCACCATGCCTGGCTTTTTTTTTTTTTCGGTACCAGGGATCGAACTCAGGACCTTGCGCTTGCCAGGCAGGCGCTTATTCCACTGAGCTATATCCCCAATGCCTGGCTTATAAACTATTAGAATGGAAATTTTCCTGATTTCTTCTCAGCTAGCTCACTACTCATGTCCTGTATTCTTATTGCAAGTGCAGCAACAGGGGCAACATATGCTGGTAGATCTTACAAGGGACAGCAAAACACAACCATAATCTCAAAACAAATAAGAGAGGGGAGTGATTAAGTTAATGTCGGCATGCTCTCTGATGGACTACTGAGGACCTGCTAAGAATGAAGAATGCTTTAAAGTTTATTTAATGAGAAAATGCTTCCTACATGTTATGCAAGAAAAGACAATATAGAAATAGAACTGTCACTATAATTTGGTATGTGTTGGCCGAAAAACGTAAACAGAAGAAAATGAGTGGGAGGAAATGTAGATTTTTTAGAGCAGTAAGTGTTACATCTGGGAATGGCCAAATGTGTAAACACAGAACCACAGGGGAAGCCTTCCGCAAACTGAACACATCACATCCCTCCCCCACCTTTTTTTTTTTTTGAGACAGGGCCTCCCCCTTTCTAATTTTTTATTTTATTTTTATTAAGTTGCATAGGTTCTCCTCAAACTTGTGATCCTCTTGCCTCAGCCTCCCAGAGTGCTGGAATTCCAGGTGTGTACAAACATGTCTGGCTTTTATTTTTTGAGGGGCTAGGATCAAACCCAGGGCCTCATCCCTAGTAGGCAGATGTTCTATCACTGAGCTACATCTCCAGCCCAAGGGTGGTCTGTGTGTGTGTGTGTGTGTGTGTGTGTGTGTGTGTGTGTGTGTTTTGTCTCTTTTTTTTTTTGTCTTTTTGAGACAGGGTCTCACTATGCAGTTTAGGCTCGTCTAGAGCTCACTTTGTACCCCAGGATGGCCTTGAACTCTCAACAATCCTCCTGTCTCAGCCTCCCGAGTGCTGGGATTACAGCCACCACGTGTGCCACCACATCCGGCTTCTTTTTGTAAATTAATTGCAGAAATTACATTTTAGTCGTGTGGTACATACCTGTAATCCCAGCACTCAAAAAGCTGAGGCTGAAGCTGAGGCAGGAGGATCACTGAGATTTTTAAGTGAGCCTGAACTACAGAGCAAGACTCTGTCTTTAAAGAAAAAAAAAAGGCATCTTGTCATTTTTACCACAATTTGCTCATTAGAATTAAATTTTAAGGTTCAGTCCACAGTCAAGGGGAGGGGATTCTATCAAACAGGCAGAAGCAGGGAGGTGGGTTGCGTGGGGCTGTCCTGGAGCTGCCTACCACACTGGTGAGAAGCAGCACACTCTCTCTTGGCTTCCTTCCCAGCAGCTCTAGTAACCTGCTTTCTCTGAAGAGACCATTTTTCAAAAGGAAAGTTTGTATCATTTGCAACCATGGCAAGGCCCCAAACAATGAGCAGGGGAGAGATGGGGAGTTGGGGCTATAGCAAGACCCCCCCAGCTAGAGAGACAGTCTCAGATTAGCCTTGCAGGAAGCACAAGGCCCTCCTCAGAAGGCCTTGCAAAGTGATGCACAGACAGTCATCTCTCAAATTATAAACATTTGCAGGCCAAGAGTCTTCACTGGGGAATAACTGATATAAAAACTGCACATATGTCATGTGTGTCCTGTCTGATGAGTTCAGACATAGGCAGATGACGATGACACTGTCACCACCATCAAGGTGACAGACATATCCAGCATCTACTGTGTTTGCTGTGTCCTTTTGTGTGGGGTAAAAACACTTCATGTGTGACTTGTGCTCTTGCATTTTGAAATGTACAATGCTGTGTTGTTAACTACAGGATTATGCCGCACGTCAGGTCTCTAGGATTACACATCATGCATAACTGAAACTTTATATTCGTTGAACAACTTCCTGTTTCTCCTTGTTCAAGCCAGTGGAAACCACTGCTGTGTTCTATGCTTCTAGGAGTTCCACTATTTTAGATATTGCATATAGCCCTGTACAAACTATGGAGCCTAGGCTGGCCTCAAACTCATGGTGATCCTCCTGCCTCAGCCTCCTGAGTGCTGGGAATACAGGGAACAGAAAATGCCACCAGGCCTGGGTTTTCGTTTTGTTTTGTGATGCTGGGGATTAAACCCAGGGCCTCTGCACTGAGCTAAGTCTCCTCTCGTTTCTTGTGACAGAGTCTCACCAGCTTGCTAAATGACCCAGGATGGGCTCAAACTTTCTGTCTTTCCAGCTCAGTCTCCCATGGTTCTGGGATTGCAGGTGTGAGCCACCGTACTCAGCTAGCGTCTGCTTGTCTGTGACTAGTTTATTCCTTGCAGCATAATGCCTGCCAAGCTCAGCCATGCTGTTGTGAAAAGCAGGATCTTCTTTTTTAGGTGCACTTTTTATTTTTGGTGGCACTGGGAATTGAACTCATGACCTCATGCTTGCAAGGCAGGTACTGTGTCATTGAGGTGTATCCCCAAAATTTGAAGTGCACTTTTTTTTTGGTAGGATCTTCTTTTTTAGGGTAAAATGATATTGCATTGAATGCACATATCACATTTTCTTTATCCACTCCTGTGGCAACGGGGGCTTGGGTTGTTTCCCCATCTTGGCTACGTGATGAATGCTGCTGTGAACACAGGGTGCAGGGATCCCTTTGAGACACTGACTTAAGTTCTCTTGGATGTGCCATGTGCCATGCAATGATGGTTCAGTCAACAACAGACCAAAGACGTGACAAAGTGGCCTAACTATGTATTTCTCAGAATATGTCCCTGTCTTTAAGTTCCACATGACTATATGCATAGAAGCTGGATTTCTGTGCCTTGAAAAGCAATCACACATTGGAGGACTGAAGTTTAAACTTAATTTAAACTCTTAGCTATTTCTTTTTTCTGATATTGACCTCAGTAGTGGTTGAATGGTGGCTCCTTAAAAGATATGTCACTGGATACAGTGGTGGATGCAAGTAATCCTAGGCCTCAGGAGGCTCAGGCAGGAGGATCACTATGAGTTTGAGGGTAGCCTGGGATACATACTAAATTCAAGGCCACCATGAACTACATAGTAAGATCCTTTCTCAAAACAAATAAAACAAAACAGAACAAGATATGTCCGTCTAGAATCTGGGAAGATGACTTTTTTGGAAACGGAGTCTTTGCCTGCATCATTAAAGGTCTGGAGCTCCCGGGAATGGTGACACATGCCTGTAATCCCAGCACTCAGGAGGTTGAGGCAGGAGGATCATTCTGAGTTTGAGACCAGCCTGGGCTACAAAGTGAACTCAAGGCCAGCCTGAACTGCATAGCAAGACCCTGTCTCAAAGAGACAAAAAAAAAAAAAAAAAAAAGCCCTTTGGAAGTGGCCCACCCCTGCCACCCCCTTGATTTCAGACTTTTTCCTGCAGAGTCAAGGGTAGTTATTGAGCACCTAGTACACTCCAAACACTGTTGCAGGTGCTGGGAAGACAGTGGTGCAAAGGTTGCTAATATCACTGTTCTTTTTTTTTTTTTAGTAGGGAATTAGCACTGGATGTTGTATTACATAATTTTATCTTCACATTAGTTAACACATAAACATTAAAGGAAATACCAAATTATAGAGAAGATAGTAGGGAATCAGCACTGGATGCTGTATAATATAAAGTTATCTTCACTTCTGTTAATACAAAAACGATTGAGGAAATACAAAATTATAGAGAACATAGAAGGAAATTAGCTCTGGATGCTGTCCTACATAATGTTACCTTCACATTTGTTACTCAGTTACACAGATGATGTCCCATTTGATGATTCAATTTTCTCCTCCCTCATCTCCATTGCCCTACCACTCAATCAGTCATCTTCCCTGTGATAATAACTGTATTCCTGGGTTTATCTATACTCCTGGACTCTCACCTTGGGAAGAGATATAGCTGCCTCAGACTATACTATAACATACATGGGTGTATACAAACTGCCACGGTTGGAGGTGGAAAAGCATCTATGCTCACAGCGGACCACCCGGCTCCGCCCCATCGCCGCACTATGGGTGGGGGCGGGTCCAGTCCGTCGGGCTCCCTCAGCGGGACCCACAGCGGAGCAGCCGTGGGGACCACAGCGGAGCAGCCACGAGGCACACACCCCAGTCGGGGTGCCCTCGGTGACCCATTTGGCTCTGTCCCGTTGCCTTGATGCCGGAGGCCCTTTCTTCTCCTCCTCTCTCCTCCTGATCTCCAGTATTACTGTTCCCCACCCCTTGTAGCTGGGCATTGGACGAACTTACAATGCTTGGTATGAGGGCTTGAAATCTCCCTGGCCTGTTCTCACTGTGTTAGTTCAGGGTATGAACTGAGTTTAAAGATTAGTTCTAGAATAGAGTTGGAGGATTTTCTCAGGTCTGCTGTATAGAGTATGTTGTTGTTTTTCAGACTCCCGGTCTGCTGCTTTTCATCTAATTTGTTGCTATGGGTTCATGCAAGGTTCACATATGCAAGCTGCAAGGAGACCCTCTTGGTGCTCACATTAATAGTTTGGGGTGAGTACTGAAGATGGTGGATTCGTCCTATTGTTGCCAGGAACAGGCGGTGCTTGCTCAAGCCACCGAGACTCAAGGTGCTCCCAGGGAGAGTTCGGGGTGGGAGCTGAGTCCCAGCAATCCAGCTCATGCTTCCTGGCTGATGTTGGAGTGAGAAGGGCGTGGAGCCACGCGATCCACCTCCATCTGTATCTCCCTCCTGTTGTGATGCTGGAGCCCCAGTTGGCTCCTCGGCCGGATCCCTGGGAGCCGCCGCGGCTCGTCGCCAAGATTCCCCGCTGCTCTCTGCTGGTAGCCGCTCACCCAGTAGAGAGGCAGGGGGCCACGGCCTCAAGGCAGGCACAGAGCCAGGCCTGGTGGGCTGTGTACTAGTTGCATTGATTCTCTCCAGGCGCTGATTAGGAAGGTTGCCGCAGGGTGGGGACTCTGCCCCAGCGGCTGTCGTAACTTCTCCTCCTCACATTGGGTTCGACAACTGCTCCCGACCATCATTGCCTCTTTTCCTGGCTGCGCCCACCCCTCGCCAGCCCTGGACCAGCTCTCGGAACTCCGCTCTCCCCTGGCTGAGTCGGGAGGTTTCCGTAAGTGTTGGTCTCTGAAGCTGAAGCTGTGAATGCCGGAACGAGGGCGTGGGCCAAGGGTGTGTTTGGAGTGGTGACTTCCTCCTTCTCCTCTCCCTCTGACTGCGCCATGGCAGATCTCTGATCCTTTCCTCCAGAAGAGGTTTTGCTTAGTCTTTCCGAGGGCTTCAATTCCCATTTCAGATCCTTCCTGAGTTCAGGATACCCACCTCTTTCCTTTCCGTCCTTCACATGTTGCTATATTCCTATATTCTTTTGTCTGAGTGGCATTCCTCCGGGAGGTTCTCTCTCTGCTGCCTACCTGGTCACCATCTTGAAGTCCTTTTTTTTCTTTAGGCAAGGTTGTACTATGCAAATCAGGCTGGCCTTGAACTCACTGTGGAGTCCAGGCTGGCCTCAAATTCATAGCAATCCTCCTGCCTCAGCCTCCTAAGTACTGGGTTAATAGGTGTGCACTATCAGGCTCGGTTTGAGGTGCCTACTTGCTGTTGAATGACTTTTAAAAGATGTTTCAAGATCAGAGTAAGAGTCAAGACTGGATATAACAGCAGCACAGAGCCTGCCTGGCAAGCACAGGATCCTGAGTTTGATTTTTGGTACCAAATAAATAAATAAGTTTTTAAAAACAAGCAAACAGACTGAGAAGCAGCTCAGTACAAAGGCCTGGATTCAGTCCCCAGTACCACTAAAAATGATGCTAATTATTGTAAAAATATTCAATAGATAAATTGATTTTTTAAAAAGGAGGGGGCTGCAGGTGTAGCTCAGGGGCCACATGCTTGCTAGCACCACAGTGACCAGTGGCTTCTAGGAAATAGAAGCAACTGGCAGTGCAACAGGAGCTATCACCTGGGCAACTAAGACCCTGTAGTACGCTGGCTCTGTTACAGTGGGGCGAAAGAGGATGGGCCAAGAAACCCAGGCAAGCCATGAAAAGGACAGGAGACTGCTGCTACATAAGTGAAGCAGGGCAGTTACCCTGATTTTTAAACTAAGTTTAAAATATTCAGTGAGTACCAATCTGTGCCAGTGGGACAAGGGAGAGCACAAAACCCTAGAAAGTACCTATTGTATGGATCTTACTTCTTTTTTTTTTTTTTTTTTTTTTGAGACAGGGTTTCACTGTGCAGTTCAGGCTGGCCTTGAATTCACTATGGAGCCCAGGCTGGCCTCAAACTCATGGGACTCCTCCTGCTCCAGCCTCCTAAGTGCTTGGATAACAGGCGTGTGTCATCACACTCGGTTTGAGGTGCCTACTTGGTGTTGATGACTTTTTAAAAATGTTTCAAGATCAGGAAAAATGTCAGGACTGGATGTATAAACTTGGAAGCCACCAGTGGGTGGGTGGACACTGAGAGATGACCAGATGCCCTGTGAGGGCCCTTGTGGCCTGCACTTCCACAAGGGCCTCCTCATCGTGTGGCCCTGAGGCTCTCCTCCTCATCACACCCGAATGCCCGGACTCTGTAGTGAACCTTGTTGGTCTCTCCTTGTACCCCAGAGAGAAACGGCGGTGGGTATGAGAAAAATAAAGACAAGAGGCAGGGGCTGGGGTCAGGGGGAGTCACCTCGCGCCTGCTGAGCAGGAGGGGCGACTTCAACGGTAAGGGGGTTTATTTTATACACTTGCAAAGTTAGTACATGGGGGGTAATGTTGCCTAGTGACTAACGACTGTAATTGCCCAGGCAGGATGCCCTTTTCAGTGCTGAGGTAGCCGGACCGCCTGAGGCGCTCTGACTGTCCTGCCCTCACACACATAACCAATATCCAGCTCCAGCGGCTCTCAGCAGGATTTGGCCCATGTTCATGCTCCTTCCTCTGCCTGTGCTTCCTGTCCCCTTATCTACCTCAATGACAGGCACCACTTTATGAATACTCATAAATGGCCTATGCTTTGGGAAGCAGTAGGGCATCATGGGAAGATAACTTAGGTTCTCTTAGTGCCAGGCAGGATTGGGGTCAAGTTCCAGCTGTGCTGTTTCCCGCATCAATTTCTTTAGGACAGTTTTCTAGTCTCAAAAAATGGATATTAAACAAAGTGCCCACCTGTTATTCATGCTATGTCTATACATACCGTAATAAAAATATACATATATACAATTGCATTGTGACAGATACCTATAATAGAAAAGCATCTGTTTGGCAAAAGACATGAACAAGAATGTTTATGTTACTAATATTCATAGTGGTAAAAAACTGGAGACAGCTGAGCATGATGGCACATACCTGTAGTCCCAGCACTTGGGAGGCTGAGGCAGGAGGATTGCTGCAAGTTCCAGGCCAGCCTGGAATACACAGTGAGGCCCTGTCTCAAAAATGCCCCACAGAAGCAAACCAACAAAAAAGGAAACAACCCAAATGCCCACCCACCACAGAATAAATTAACTGTGGGATATTTTACACAAGGCAATGGTACATAACAATCAGAAGAAACAAATTCTAAAACTACTTGGAATAATATAAATAAACCTCACAAACATAATGAACTATCAAGACCAAATACACAAAAAATAGAAGTGACAACTCCTATGGTCTATTTATGTAGAGCTCAAAATAGAAACAAAACAAATAAGCTAATGTATGGTGTTAAAAATTAAGAAAGGCTGGGCGTGGTGGTACACAACTATAATCTCAGCACTTGGGAGTCTGAGGCAGGAGGATCATCGTGAGTTCGAGGCCAGCCTGGGCTACACAGTGAGCTCAAGGCCAGCCTGAACTGCATAAGCAAGACCCTGTCTCAAAAAGACAAAAATAAATAAATAAATAAATGTAAAAATAAAAATTAAGATAGTAGTCCCAGCTGGCAGCCTCTGGGAAGATGCAGGAGGAGTCTCTAGAGTGCTAATAATGCTCTCTTTCTTGATCCTTGTGGTGGTTATACAAAATGCATTGTATAAAAACTCACAGAACCAGGTGTGGTGGTACACAGCTGTAATCCCAGGATTTAGGGGGCTGAGACAGGAGCATCAACACAACTTCAAGTCCAGTCTGGACTATATAGTGAGACCCTGTTTAAAACAAAACAAAAATCCCAAAAACAAAACAAAAATTCATGCCCAGGCATGGTGGCACATGCCTATAATTCTAGCACTCAAGAGGCTGAGGCAAGAGGATCATTGCAAGTTCAAGGCCAGGCTGGGCTCCATTGTGAATTCAAGGCCAGTTTTTGCCTGAGCTACGTGTCAAGACCCTATCTCAGAAGACAAAACAGGGCTCTTGGCTTTAACACCATCTTCTTAGAAACCTCTGTGCCATGAGAGCCAAGTGGAGGAAGAAGCGAATGCACAGGCTGAAGCATAAAAGGAGAAAGATGAGACAGAGATGGTCCAAAATAGCCTGAACACCATGGAGGCCGCAGGAGCAGAAATGAGGAATGCTGGAGGCTGAGGATGCTGGTGCAGGTTAGTGGGCTGCATGCTGTCTAGAATGTGTCTCAATGGATTAGAACTTCACTGCCATCTGATCACCAAGACCAACCTCAAAAAGAGATCTAGTTTGTTCAGACTAAAGCAGTCCCCTGGTTTTTTGTCAAGGACCTGTGGCATTCTGGACTGCTTCTCTTCCCACTTTTGGCCCAGCATAACACGTGCACAATAAATCGTCTCTTCTGCTCTGTTAGCTGAAAAACAACAACAAAACCAAAGTAGGGCTGGTGATGTAGCTCAGTGGCACAAGCGCCTGCCTGGCAAGTGCAACGTCCTGAGTTCGATTCCCGGTACAAAACCAAAACAAAACAAAACAGGGGCCTGGGGACATAGCTCAGCATCGCAGCACCTGCTTGGCAAGCGCAAGATCCACCTCAAACAAAAAAGATGAAAAAAAATTTTTAATTCATGGAGATATTTATGGTCTCCACTCTTTTCTGTTCTGTCTGATATATTTCAGTAAAAAGGGCCTCCATGGAAGGAGTATGTCCAGTACATACCACATAGCAGCTGCTCAATAAATGTTGGCCCTGAAGAATGAAACACCACACCTTGGCCCAAGCAGAATCCATTCAGAACCATGGACAGAGCAGAGTGTGCAGAGGCCAAGAAGTGATTGGGAAAAGGGATTTTTTTTTTCTTGTCTTTTTTTGAGACAGGGTCTCATCATGCAGCTCAGGCTGGACTTGAGCTCACTTTGTAGCCCAGGCTGGTCTCAAACTCGTAACAATCCTCCTGCCCCAGCCTCTCGAGTGCTAGGATAACAGGCATGCGCCACCACACCTGACCAAAAGGTGATTTTGAGGCCTGAAGGAATGGGAGAACTTTCCTCTTGGATTAGCCGGTCAGTGCCTTTGGGATTGTTCTTCCTGCAGAAAGGAAACCACTCCTCAGGGAATGTGAGTGTCTGTGTGTGCGTTCGTGCGGAATTTCATTCCATTTGCAGAGGTCTACAGCCCCTTGTTTTTCTAAGCCAGTGAGCACTGATGCCTCCCCAGAGAGGCTGGTCCTGGATCTAGTAATATCCCACAGCTTGGGCCACTGCTTGCAGGGCTTTAATTTCTGCCCATCTTGGGCTGATGTTTATCTGCTGAGGGGAGACAGGGCAGAGGTCCCCAAATAACCGATGACAACCATCTCCTCCCAGACTTGAATCAGATTCACAGGGTAGGCCTGGGGCCAGTGTTCCACAGAGGAGCCTGAGGACTTGTGAACCCCTGGACTCAGCTTCTGTGTTATCTCCCCAAGGAGCCCTCTCCTGAAGGGGTTCCTAGAGGGTGGGTCAGTTGCTTGGGAATTTCACCTCCCTTTCCAGGGACCTCTGCTTCCTTCCTCTGTGGCCACTATCTGCAGGAGGCAGCTTTGCACAAAGCTCTTCCAATTTGGGGGCTTCTGTGAGGGACCCTCTCCCACTCCACTCCTGTCCAAGCCCTGCAGCTCACACCTTGGTGGTCTCCAGGCTTCACAGCCTTACTGTGACTCAGACACCCAACACAGGAGGAGGTGATGAGCCACTCACTACATGCCTGTCTCCCTCCTTAGGAGAGCCATCATCCACGCCCAGGGCTGCCTCTCTAGCTGGGTCTACGCTACTCCCTGTGGCCCTGCCAGGCCAGCCTCTGGCCTGCCAGCTTCTCCGGGCTGAGGGCTGTTGCCTGGTAGGTAATTGGTCTGGGAAGCCCAAGGGAAGGTGGTGGGGCTGGGGGGAGGGGAGCCCCAGGTGCTGCAGGAAGCAAGCTGTTGATTAAGTGGCTCTTTCCCTCAGCCCTGGAGACCAAGGAGCTGTACAGGCCCAGGAAGCAGCAGCTCTTAAAGGAGCCCTGATCTGTTCTGGCCTCTCTCAGGGAGGTCACAGGTTCTCAGAGCATTGCCCTAGGCACTGGAGGGCAGGCCCCCATCACACTCGTCACTCCTCCCTTCACACCCAGATTCTTCAGAGGAGGGTTTTTCCTATCCACTGGGATTCCCAGGCTGAACTGCACAGTGAGAGAGAAGCCAGTTATGCACCGGAATCACTAGACGCACTCTAAGAAGGCCTCTGGGGTTCCTGGGGAGGAGAAGGGGACCAGGAGAGGGTAAAGGAACCCCCAGCTCTGCCTCCAAGGGTGGGGTGAGACCAGTCAAGACCAAGGAAATGCTCTGCAGGATCAAGGGACAGACTGTTCTGATAAATTATAGCAAGAACAACCCCTCAACAGTCTCCAGCCCAGTTTGGCTATGAGAAGCTCCTTAACTTCTGCCACAGCCACACATCGGAAGGGTGCCACCCAAACGTTGTCTGAGTGTCCCTAGTAGCAGCAAGTAAGCTGGGGACTTCCTTGTTTGACATGCAGATTTTCAGGGACCCTAGAGCTACTGAATCAGCAGTACAGGTGTTGGGGTGACCAATCTGCCTGCCTTTTAGGGGATTCAAGTATGAGAAAAAACCTTGCACAAAAACTATTCGGGAGACTGAGGCCAGAGGATTGCAAGTTCAAGCCCAGCGTGGGCAATTTACCAAGGCCTTGTCTCAGATAAAAACAGAAAGGGCTGGGGACATGACTCAGTGGTAGAGTACTTGCCTCGTATGCAGGAGGCCTGGGGTTCAGTCTCCAGTAGAGAAGGAAGAGGAAGGCATCACTGAAAAAAGAAAGGTGGGGGACTACTGGCTTAGTCTGATAGGACCCAGAGCTGGATTGTCAAGGATATGTCACTCATTTGAAAATCTGTTTACATTCACCAAACACTTATTATCATCTTTTGTGTGCCAAGCCTCTGTCAAGCCCCACAAGGAGCCCCAAGTGGGGCACAACACACACACACACACACAGCCTCTCTTCATGCTCTCTCCTGCCTGCAATACTTACTCAGTGCTCCTTAGCCCAATTTTTCACCATCTTCAGGATCTAGTGTAGGTGTTTGCTCCTCCAGGGAGCCCTCCGGACTCCTCCTGGCTGGCTAAGTGTCATTCTCCAGATCCACTAAGGTCTAGAACATCACGGAATTTCCAAATCTCCTTTATGTTAGTCCCTTGTTAGGGTTTTTTTTCTTTTTTGAGGGGAAGCTACTGGGGATTGAACCCAGGACCTTTGAACTGAGCTGTATCCCCAGTTCTTTTTTATTTTGAGATCTTTTTTTATTTTGAGTTCTCACTAAATCACTAAACTGCCCAGGTAGTTTGTAATCCTTCTGCGTCAGCCTCCTGGGATTACAGGCGTGCACCACCACACCTGGCAGTCCCCTTGTTAAGACGTGAAATTCTGGTGAGGAAGCATCTTCTTTTACTTGTGTCCTTTGGGCCCTTGCAGAGCCTAGCATGCAACAGACTTTCCATGAAGATTTATTTAGCAACGGAGAGAAGGAAGGCAGACCATTATACAGGAAGTGGGGCGGGGACAGCTGGAATGTTGAAGTCTGAGGGGTTGCACAGTTCAAAGGCAAAGGTCCCGGATGCTCTCCTCCACATGACCCCTGGAAAAGTGAGGGTAGAGAACGAGCCAGGAGTCTTGGTGTGTGCTTGCTGATGTGACAGATCTCGACATATGTTTTCAATTTAGCTGTCATCTGCTGAGCATCATAGTTTTCCAGTATGTCGGGCTAAATCTCAATCTAGGCAAATCTTTCCAATGTTGTAGGCTGTTCCTGAGCTGGGGTATAGGGTTACTAATTCTTAGGAATCCCAAGAGCACATGACAAGGTGTGCAGTATCATTAGTCATTAAGGTTGTACAAATTAAATCTACCACTGGATATCATTACACATCTATTAGGATGGCAGAAGTTTTTGTTTATTTGTTTGTTTGCTTTTTTGAGACAAGGTCTTGCTATGTAGCCCAGGCTGGCCTCCAACTTGCAGCAATCCTCCTGCCTCAGCCTCCTGAGTGTTGGGATTACAGGTGTATGCCGCCATGCCTGGTTTAGGGGCTGAATTCAAAACCAGCATAGTGAGACCCTGTCTCAAAAAGATAAATAAATAAATATATATATATATATATATATATATATATATACCCCCAAAAGAGTATATTTTTATGGTGTTGGGAATAGAACCCATGCCTCATGCATGATAATCATCACTCTGCTACTGAGCTACATTCCCAGCCCATTTTCTGAATGTAATTTCTTTTTTTGAGACAAAGTCTTTTGTGTAGTCCAGGCTTGCCTTGAACTCTCTATGGAGCTCAGGCTGGCCTTGAACTCATGCCAACCCTCCTGCCTTAGCCTCCGCAGTGCTGAGATTACAGGTGTGTGCCATCATGTCCAGCTTCTGTATATAAATTTGTAAAAGTTAGATGATACCCATCTATAGAAAGCGACCTCCCAGTCTGTCCTATCTCTATTTTTTTTTTTTTTTTGCAGTACCTGGGTTTGAACTCGGGACCTTGCACTTGCCAGGAAGGCACTTATGCCACTGAGCTAAATCCCCCGCCCCATCTCTAGCTCTTAAGCAGGTTCAATCAACTCATGACTTTCGTGGGGGCTCAGTCTGGCTGACATCCCAGGTGATGTCCAGGATGAAACACACCACTGAACAATCTCCCCACTTGTTGGACACAGGAAGGCAGCTGGCTTCAGCTGGCTTACCATGGTATCTCCAAGGGCCTAGAACAGTGCTTGACTTGACAAACAGTTATTTGATAAATATTTCTTATCTCTTTATCTCACTGGCTCCAAACTCCAGAATCCACTTTTAAATATCTCGGTGCCTTTTGTCTAATAATCTAACTTGCTCTCTTCTTTTTTTTTTTTTTTAGGGAATTAACAATGGTTGCTGTATTACATAATGTTATCTTGAAAATCTCTCTTACTCTTGATCCTGGCCTGGAATTTCACCAGGTAACACTCTTGCTGGATGTTCGCTGTGCCCTCCTCTTGCTCAAGGAGATCCTGTTGTCTGCAGTGAGAATTCCTCCCTGTAGGCGCCCACTGTGACCTTCCTCAGCCACAGCCCCAGGGAACCTGTGCTGCCACACCTACATGCTGGTTAGCAGGCACTCTGGGTCCACTTCACAGCAAGAGCTTATGCTTCCTTTCATCTCGCTTTAGACCTGTGGCTGTAGATGATAGGCACTGAGGAGCTTGGGGTCGTGAGAATGCCTCTGGTCAGAATCTCCAGGCTGCTTACTTCCCTCCAGGCTTGCAGAAAGTGCAGGCTATTTGAGTGCAAGCAGCACCCATTTCCTCTGTCCTTCACACCCTTGCTTGGCCCTGCTCCAGAGAAGCCATGAACACAACACAGGTGGCCACTGAAGACTCATGACCTTTTTTACCACAATCTGAAGCACAAATACTCTCCAGGTAAGGGGATTGTAAGTACAGCAGGCTGTTTGTATCATTGAAAGCCCTAAAAGGTTCACCATCACTGGGAGGTTTTAGACAACTAGTAGGTGCTTAGCTGTCCCATGAGAAAGGAACAAGATTCAGCCTTTGATTTTACTCTCTGGGCATGTGGAATAGGGTTTTTGAGGGCATGAGGGAGTCAGTTCACACAAAGGGAACTCCCTGTAAGCATTAAAGAAAGGCAGGTGAATGCAAAAGGATTGTAAGGCCATGAGTCTCTTCCAAGTGGGAAAATCCATCATCTCATCCAGCTCTCACCAGCAGAAGGGGAGCTCACTTACCTAACAATTCACAACACAGAACTTGACCCACAGGAAGTTTAAGGGAAGTTGCTCAGCCTTTGGAATCACACAGACCCATGTTCAATTCATTCCACTTCCATACATCAGTGCCTTTTCTAGGTCTCCTTAAAACTCCTTAAAAGTGCTGGAACATACCTATAATCCCAGCACTTGGGAGGCTGAGGCAGGAGGATCACCAGGAATTCCAGACCAACCTGGGCTATACCGTGAGTTCAAGAGCAGCCTGAACTACATAGCAAAGCCTGCTCACCAACAAATACCAAAACAAACAACAAACAAACAAAAAAATTAAAAACCGCCAGCTGTGGTGGCACACACCTATAATCCCAGCATTCAGGAGTCCTTGGGAAAAAAAAAAAAAAAAGGGGGGCTGGGGATATAGCTCAGTGGAATAAGCGCCTGCCTAGCAAGAGCAGGGTCCTGAGTTCGATCCCCAGTACCGCAAAAAAAAAAAAATTAAAAAAAAAAAAAAGGAGTCCTTGGGGCAGGGGGATTGTCACGAGTTTGAGGCCAGTTTGGGCTATATAGTGAGTTCAGGACCAGCCTGAGGTACAAAGAGAGACCTTGTCTCAAAAAAAATAACAAATCGGGGTCATGAAAATCAGCCTTACAGTTTGACAGGATTAAGGGAGAATGCGCTCTGACTCTGCCTCGCACAGTCGCCTCCCTTTGACGGCCCATATCAGGCACGTAGCAGAGGCGAAATTAACACCCGTGGGTTAAAGCTGCCAGGGCCCGAAAGGCGCCTGGTCATCCGTGATCCCGCGGGTGGGACCGCCCGCAGCCCTGTCCAGGCGTCGCTCTTCAGCCTCGAAAGGACTCAGTTGTGCGCGTGCGCAGACAGCGGATCGGGCTCCAGCTGCTCCCAGCCGGTGCGGACGAACGCAGAGCGGCGCATGCGCAGGAGGTCTGGCGGGCATTTGCGCGGCAGGAGCTCCAAGGTCGCTGGCTGGCGGGCGAGGGCGCGCGTGTCTCTCCTGCCCTTTTGAGGGAGCAGGTGTTAGCTGCCAACTCCGCGGTGGCCACCTTTCGGAAGCGTGGAGCGCCCCTAGTCAGTGTGTGACAGAGCTGGCAGAGCCTGGGAGTTCTTTGGGGTCAGGTAACTGGACCCGGCGGCAGGGGGCTCCCGCCAGGTCGGTTTTCCGTTTCTTTCCTCAGCAGCTGCAGTTGCCCCGCGCCCTCAGGTGACCCCTTCAGCTCCGGGCTGCTCGGCAGTGCCGAGGCGGGGCTGTGTCGCGGGCAGCAGCAGGTGGGGCGTGACGGAGGCGAGGGCTGTGGGCTGTCGGTCCGGACCCTGCCCGGCCGAGACCCCGCATCCTGGGGGACCCGGGACGGTCTGCCCCCGCCCCACCGTGCAGCCTGCCGCGCGCGCTCGGCCCTGCGCGTCGTGTGGGCCCGCCGCGACCCGCTCTTCGCAGTTGTCGAGAGAACACGACTTCTCGCACCACAGCGTTACCTGTCACGTTGTGTCCTAGGGATCTGAATGAATTTCTGGCTTTCAAAAGCTTGACTGCATCTTGGAAGTAAATAGCTGAGTCGTGTAACACAGGGGAGCCTTCTTTATTTTGTTTTTGCCCCCCGCCTTTTTCCTTTTTTCATTTTTCAAAACTAGGAATGGAACTCCATGGGCGCATTTCAAGCAGACGCTGTGCGGCTGAGCTACATTTGTGGCCCTGGTATTAGTTTTTTTGAGACAAGGCCTTACTAAGTAGTTCAGGTTGGCCTTGAACTCGCTGAAATTCTCCTGCCTCAGCCTCCCCAGTGCTAGGACTGGGGGACACTTTTGGCAAAGCCTGGGAGTTCTTTGGAATCTTCTTGAATCTTAGCATATAGGAAAGCAGACAGAAGGATGTGAGCAGGTATGCGTGGGCTGGAGATCCGTGGGTTTTCTGAACTGTAGTTTCTTTGTTGACACATGTGCAGGTAGTAAGGCCATCACAATTCCAATAGTGTGTGGTAATCTCACTGGCAACTGGAAATCAAGCATATCCAAAAGTGGGCTCTACATCTTCCTCTCAAAAATGTGCTTTCCAAGGTTCATCTCTAGGATGGAGTACTTGTATCTCCTCAATTAGTTGTTGAAGCAACTGGAAGGCATTCTTGGCTGTCCTGTCATCCCTCCAAGTCACCAGGTCACCGACATCTTCCAGATCAGCCCACTTCCTTCATCTCCACTGTGCTCAGCTTTTGCCTGGGGTCTGGTGGTAGTCTCCTAGCTGGTCCCCTTTCGTCTGTTCTTCTTTGGGTTGTCTCTCACAACTACACAGATTTTTTTTTCATAGCTATCAGGCCAGGGATCTAGCTCAGCAGCACAGGTGCCTGCCTGGCAAGTGCAATGTCCTGAGTTCAATTCCCAGCACCAAAAGTAAATAAATTCATTGCTATCTGGTAGTGTACAAATATACTCTTCCGTGTATTCTGATTTCTCTTCTGATGGACTCCACAATCCATAATCTGGTTTATACGGGAGCACTTTTCCCGGTTCTGTATTTTCTCTATAGATGATCTTAGCCAATAGCTTCAAATACCATTCAAACTCAAATTTATATTTCCATCCCTAAAAGATTGCTTCCTCAACATGATTTGGATGTGTAGCAGGCCTCTCAGACTTAACCAAAACAGAACTATTGATTCTGCTTCCCTAATCTCTCTCTTTTATTTTTTTTTTTTGTCGGTACTGGGGATCGAACTCAGGACCCTGCGCTTGCTAGGCAGGTGCTTATTCCACTGAGCTATATCCCCAGCCCTTCCCTAATCTCTTTCCTTAGAATCTTTCCCCATATCAATAAAGGTTATGTATCATTGTCTACCTAGCCAGGCGTGGTGATGCATGCCTGTAATCCCAGCACTTGGGAGGCTGAGGCAGGAGGATCCCTGTGAGTTCAAAGCCAGCCTGGGCTACAAAGTGAGCTCCAGGCCAACCTGAACTGCATAGTGAGACCCTGTCTCAAAAAGACAAAAAAAAAAAATCTGAACTTGAACTCACTATGTAGCCCAGGTTAGCCTCAAAGTTGTGTCAGTCTCCCTGCTTCAGCCTCCTGAATGCTGAGATTATAAGCATGTGCCACCACGCCCAACAGTCACCTCGTTCTTGATGCCCTTCATTCAGCTGACCTACCTTGCTTTAGTAAAACATCTGTGTTTTAGTCTGGCCCATTTTACGACCTCAGCTAGATCAAGTAATCTTATGGCAGATATATCTGTCAACCCAGGAATTCTTATCTCCCCAGTGTCCCACCAGAACTGCATTAAAGTTGGTAAAATATTCCAGAATTCCTGAGTGAAATTTGGTCTGTTTAAATAAAAAGTCATTTGATTTTCTTAAAACGTTATTTCCTCAGAATCTGCCACAGTTTCATGCTAAAAACAAAGCTGTATGTTTTGGAAGCTTTCTTTTCACACTTTATCTTTTGCCACTAAGACCCTCAAGATATGTACATCAGAGCCTCAGAGTTACACCTTGACATTGTAAAACATGTTCAGGATATTTTTTCCACCATTTTGCCCTCCTGAAACTACTGATGCTGGTGCCCTTTTTTCACTGTCATTTTAAATTTTGTTCCCTACATGTACTGTGTCAAGGCAGTTCACCCAGTGCTGTGACAAAAAAAGAAAATGTACCTTATTGCCATCAGTTTTACATCCAAATGCTTTTTAGGTTCTTGGGGCTGGTGAGATTTTGAGAGAGCTGCAGTGAATGCAGTGTGATGTGAATGCTAATAGACAGGTTGAACCTCAGGGAACAAGCCACAACTACTGGATAGGTGGTGAGATGAGACACTATTATTTTTCCAGAATAAGGAGAACAATCCAGGACCCATTGACCGAAAGTAGTTTTTCCTCATCTTTTAGGGTGATTAAGGTGGAAGTGGAAGATACACACAGATGCGGAAAGTACTTTAAAGGGGATGTGGTGGTGCATACCTATAATCCTAGCACTCGAGAGGCTGAGGCAGGAGGATTGCAGAAAGTGCAAGGCCAACCTGGGCTACATAGTGAGTTCAAGACCAGCCTGAACTACATAGCAAGACTCTGTCTCAAAAAAGCCAAACAAGGGCTATGGATATAGCTCAGTGGCACAGCACCTGCCTGGCAACCACAAGGTCCTGAGTTTGATTCCCAGTCCCAAAAAGGAGTACTTTAAGAGATTAATTTAGATTCCTTTCTGGTTTGTCCACCAGGATCTTTTGATTTCATTTTAAGGCATCGTCCTAATGCTTAAATTCAGTTATTCACCCCTCCTTCCTCAAATACAACAAAACAGATCCTCATACAGTTCCAAGGGCAAATCCTTTCCTGCCAAATGTCGATGACTTTTAAAGGTTATTTCTTAGCCAGGTATGGTGGCACATGCTTGTAATCCCAGCACTCAGGAGGCTGAGGCAGTAGGATCACTGAGAGTTTGAGGCCAGCCTTGGCTACATAGTTAAGGCTAGCCTGACTTGCCAGTCCATTTACCCGCTTCATGACGTCTTCGTCAGAAAAGTAAAAATGCTGAAGAAGCCCACGTTTGAATTGGGAAACTCATGGAGCTTCACGGTGAAGGTAGCAGCTCTGGAAAAGCTACTGGGGATGAGACTGGAGCTAAAGTTGAACGAGCTGATGGATATGAACCACCGGTCTGTTTAAAACCCAGATTTTTAATAGTGATAAATAAAATCCTATTTCTGAAAAAAAAAAAAAGGCTAGCCTGAAATACAAAGTAAAACCCTGTCTCAAAAATCCAAACAAATTAAGAAAAAAAAAAAAAAAAGAAAGTGGGGCTTGACGACTAATGTGAATGTAATCCTTTATACCCCAAATCATTTTTTATAGTCTTTGTTTTGTCTTCTTTTTTTTTGGTCGTTTTGAGACAAGGTCTGGATATGCAGTCCAGGCCAGCCTTGAGCTCACTTGAGCTCACTTTGTAGCCCAGGCTGGTCACAAACTTGCAACAATCCTCCTGCCTCAGCCTCCTGAGTGCTGGAATTACAACTGTGTGCCACCATGCCTGGCTATTTATTGTCTTTTTAAGGTAGGGTTTCACTATGCAGTTCAGGTTGGCATTAAACGCACTTTGTAGCCCAGGCTGGCCTCAAACTTGCAGGGATCTTTCTGTCTCAGCCTCCAGAGTTCTGGGATTACAGGTACGTACTTCTACACCAAGCTCTTTTCTTCATTTTATAACCATCATGGTTTGTGGTCAGCTAAAAATGGCTTAAAAATCTGACCTTTGAGCTGGGCGTGGTGGCACATGCCTATAATCCCAGCACGTGGGAGGCTGAGGCAGGAGGATCATTGGGAGTTTGAGGCCAGCCTGGGCTACAAAGTGAGCTCAAGGCCAGCCTGAACTGCATAGTGACACCGTGTCTCAAAAAAGGGAAAAAAAAAATCTGACCTTTTTCTGCAATGTCCCATCAACTTAATAATAGTTACTGGGACATAGTGTCACCATGACTATAGTAGTCAGTTTTGGAAAATAACCCTGTGAAATCTTTGAGCCCCTATTACTATGATTGTTTTGGATAATGCTGTCTAATCTTTATTTTCAAATGAGGTAAATTAGTTTGTTTCTGAAACAGGCAGCTGGTAATTAACATGAACAGGCCCCAGCTAGAAAGGGTTGTTTTTTCCTTCTTTCAGATGGCCAGCTGTGGCGTGACACATGAAGTCTCCTCTTTGGACGGTAACTTCCAGCAAATATCCTTCATCTTTTTTCCTCTAATACCCAGTCTGTTGGCAAGTGTCTGTATCTCAGAACAACCCTCTAATAACACAGTTATATTTTTGTGTCAACAACATCTCACCAGATGGGCTCCCTGCCTACTTAGAGTGTTCACAGATCTGGCTTGGGTTCCTGCCAGGTCTTGGACAAGGGGTATCAAGCAAGATTTTTCTCAGGATATGAAAAATATTTCCTCTTTGATTGCTTTTTTTTTTTTTTTTACTTTTGACTGCAGTTGTAGTCTAAATAGTCCCACAGGCTCTGGCTCCAGAGCTTCTGTCATTCTAATCCCAACAGCTGAGATCAGACACTGGGGAATCTTCTTACTGGCAGCCCCAGACTTGAACTTTGGAAATTGTGGGAATTTTCATTTTGGGGGACATACATGGATCTTCTGACTATTGCATAACCTTTCCTGCTGAGTAGAAATGACATTAAGATAATGTGAAGGAAAGAATAAAAAAAAGTCCTTTAATGTATACATTTTATCACCTACAAAATTATGTTTATTATCTTTCGTGCATGTGTGTGTGCACGCACGCACGTGCACGTGCATGCACAAATGTGTGTGATGCTAGGGATCGAACCTACAGCCTTCATACTGGACTGTGTCCCTAGCTCTCTTTTTTATTATTTTGAGATCGTCTTGCCAAGCTACTGGGTTATCCAGGCTGGATTTAAAGTTGTAGTCACCCTGCCTCAGCCTTTCAGGTGTGTGCTATCACTCCTGAATTATGTTTATTATCTTTTTTTCCCTTATAACCTCAGAAATTATAGTATAAGCAGGGTTAGTGGATCTATACTGCTTCAGGTTGAATCCAAATTCTAACACTGATAGCTATGAACAGGTTACTTCAACTCTCAATTCCTCATCTGTCAAATTTAGACTACTTATAGGCTTGTTGTGAGGAGTAAGTGAAATATATATATATATATATATATATATATCACTTAGAATAGGACGTGACAAAAAAATTGTTATTGCGTAACAAAACCAAGTCTTAGAGAAATTAAGTAGGGACACTTGAGCTGAGTCAAACCCAGATTCTTCTTACTTTGTGCCTGCTGTACTTACTACCTCTTAACTGCCTCTGAAGTCTTAGTGTCTCATGTTGTTATAAGCAGCCTTAGTGCCTGGAGATCTGGACCTCTCTATTATTTGAAGCGTCACTGAAGATACCAGAAGAGCACAAGGCTTGTGACCTCTACAAATAAGGAGAGGCACAAAAAAGCCCCAGTGACAAAAAACGACAGCGTTCTCTCTGTTAAGATGCTAAATGCCGTCTGTCTCGGGGAGAGCCGTGCCAGCCATATCCCCCAGCTCTCCCCTTTACAGAGTGGAAAAGACCATGGAAAGGACCTAAAATTTCCAATTAGAAGAATATGACTATCTGTACTAAGTGCTGGGGGTGTAGCAGGCACTCTGGGGCTCAAGGAAGCACCACAGTTGGTGGGGAGGAAGAGTGACTGAGAGGTAGGAGAGACAAGGAATTCCTTGGCACCACTAGGAAATACTATCTGTCCTTATTTGGGGCATTGATTGTGTGTGGGAGCTACGCTGGTTCTTTCATTTCATCTGTTTTTTTTTTTGTTTCATACTGGGAATCAAACTCAGGACCTTGTGCTTGCCAGGCAGGTGCTGTGCCACTGAGCTATCTTCCAAGCCCCTCATCTGGTATTAATGATGGGAGAGGTCCTCCTAACTGTGCCTCTTATTTGCATACCCTTTATAATGTCTGATTATTTAAGTCAAGCCCTCCTCATATTCACCTAGGTTTCAGGGAAAGTAAACTGAGGAAGGAGAATAGACTCTAAAGTATTTGGGAAGCTAGGTATGGTGGTGTGTGCCTCTCATCCCAGCATTCTGTGTGCCTGAGGCGGGAGGATCACAAGTTTGAGCCCAGCCTGGACATTCAGCAATTCAGGGAGATGATGTCTCAATAAAAAAAATTAAAATAAGCTGGGGGCCAGGGAGATAGCTCAGTGGCATAGAGCCTGCCTGGAAAACTTGAGGTCCTGATTTTTATTACCGGTGGAAAAAAAAAAGCTGAGCGTGGTGGTGCTGGTGCGTGTCTGTAATCCCACCACTTGGGAAGCTTCCATAGGAGGACTGGGACAAGTTAGAGGCCAGCCTGGGCTACATAGTAAGCTCCAGGCCAGTCTGAACTACGTTGCAAGACCCTGACTCCAAAATACCAAAAAGTAAATAAATAATAAAAATAAAAAGAGCTGGGATATAGTCCAGTGCAAAGGTCCTAGGTTCAGTTCTCAGTGCCAGAAAAAAAAATTGAAATAAACAGCAAAGCTTAAGTTCTCACTGTTTGCTTCCAAACATAGAGGTTCTCCTAACATACCGTGCTTCCACCTCATGCGAGGAAGAGGATCGTTCAAGTGATAAATAGCAGAGCCGAGCCTGGTACATGGGCAGTGGTGCTGAGTGCTGAGCATTTTACTTGTGAAAAGATGCCACAGATTATTCGGGCCTTTTTAATAATTCTCTATTATTTCTGCTTTATTTAGGCTACCATTTGGATGCAATGAGTTTAAAACCCTTTACCTACCCATTTCCAGAGACGAGGTTTCTTCATGCAGGACCCAGTGTGTATAAGTTCAAAATCAGATATGGCCACAGTATCAGGTAATTTTAAAAGTAGGAGGGACGCCTGTACAGGCAGAGATTAGTATATTCTACCTGCTCATTCCTTCTTTCTTGTAACTGTAGGACTCTTTCCCAGATGTTTCATGTTCAGTATACTTTTTTTTAATGTTTAGTACATTTATTATTCATATAAATTTCTAAATTAGAGCTAGGCCTGGTGGCATACACCTGTAATCCCAGCACTTGGAAGGCTGAGGCAGGAGGGTCATTCGTTGTGAGTTTGAGGCCGGCCTGGGCTACAAAGTCAATTCAAGGCCAGCCTGAACTGCATAGCGAGACCCTGTCTCAAAAAGATAATAAATAAATATCTAAATTAGGAACAACATAATTTTTTTTTTTTGTCTTTTTGAGACAGGGTCTTGCTGTGCAGTTCAGGCTGGTCTTGAGCTCACTTTGTAGCCCAGGCTGGTCTCAAACTCACGACAATCCTCCTGTCTCAGCCTCCCAAGTGCTGGGATTACAGGCATGTGCCACCATGCCTGGCTAGGTGCCCAAACTGTAATAAAAAAAAAAAAAATGGGATGTAGCTCACTGAGAAGGCAGCCCTGGGATCAGTCCAAATGTTACATAGTACAGCTGTTCTGGAAAACAGTTTAGTGGTTCCTCAAAAAGTTACATGGGAGTAGCTAGATATATGCCATATATACCTATGGCATATACCTATAAAATATAGGTATAGAATTGGAATCAGACTCAGATCATTTGTACAACAGTATTCATAGCACCACTGCTCATAGGAGCCAAAATTTAGAAATAACCCAGGTGTTCATCTGCTGATGCTGATGAATACGTAAACAAAATACGGAATATGTGGGCAGTGGAATATTTTGTGTTGTTGTTGTTTTGTCTTTTTGAGACAGGGTCTCACTATGCAGTTCAGGCTGGCCTTGAGCTCACTTTGTAGCCCAGGCTGTCCTTGAACTCGCCACAGATCCTCCTGCCTCAGCCTCCTGAGTGCTGGGATTATAGGCGTTTGCCATCATGCTTGGCTATTTTGTGTTTTGAGACAAGAGCTTTCTATATAGCCTAGGCTGATCTTGAACCTACAGTGATCCTCTTGCCTCAGCCTTCCCAGTGCTGGGATTATAGGCAAGCGACCCCATTCCCAGTTCGTGCAGTGGAACGGTAATCAGCCAATAAAAGAAATTGCCAAAGTAATGAAGTTCTTATGTATGTATGATACAGACAAACTTTGAAAGCATTATGCTAAGTGAGAAAAGCCAGTCACTAAAGGACAAATATTGTCTGATCCTTTTACATGAGACATGTAGAAAATTAGTAGAGACAGAAGGTAGATTAGAGGACAGGGCTAAGTGTAGGGGAGAATGGAGATTCATTGCTTAAGGAGTACAGCTGTGAGGTTTTGGTTTGTGTGTTTAGTACTAAGGGACTGCACACGAGTGTTTGTACTTAACTAGGTCTTCAGTATTTTTTTATTTTATATTTTGAGACAGAGTTTTTCTAAGTCACTAAGTTGCCCAGATTGGTCAGGAACTTGTGATCCTCCTTCCTCAGCCTCCCAGAGTGCTGGTATCACAGGCATGTGCCCCCACCCCCAGGTAGAGTACACTTTTTTACTGAGGGTGATAAAAAAATTTGTTGAGCTGGGCATGGTGGCACACACCTGTAATGTGCACTCAGGAGGCTGAGGCAGGAGGATTGCTGCAAGTTCGAGACCAGCCTGGGCTACAAAGTGACCTCAAAGCCAGCCTGAACTGCACAGCAGGACCATGTCTCAAAAAGAAAAAGAAAAAAATTGAAAAGAGATAGTGGTGGTGGTTGCACCACATTGTGAATGTAATACCCCTGAATTATACATTTAAAAATGGCTAAAATGAGAGCCAGGCACTATGGTGCCTGTGATCTCAGTTGCTGCAGAGTCTGAAGCATAAGGATTGCTTGAACCCGGGAGTTCAAAACCAGCCTGGGCAACACAGTGAGAGCTGCCTATAAATAAATAAGGTTAAATGAAAATGTTATCTACTTTTACTACCATTTTAAAATACATAAATTTTTGTAAAAGTACTTTAATTTAATAATAATACATCCAAAAAATAATAATGCATCCATAAATATGAAGTTACCTTTTTTTTTGGTCTTTTTGAGACAGGGTCTCACTATAGGGGTCAGGCTGGCCTTGAGCTCATCTTATAGCCCAGGCTGGTCTTGAACTCCAACGATCCTCCTGCTTCAGCCTCCTGAGTGCTGGGATTATAGGTGTGTGCCACCATGCCCAGCAATAAATATGAAGTTAGCTTTTTATTTATTTATATATATATATATATACATATATTTTTTGGTACCAGAAATCAAACTCAGAACCTTGCACTTGCCAGGCAGGCACTTATGCCACTGAGCTATATCCCCGCCCAAAGTTAGCTTTTTAAATTTAACATTTAACAATTAAATGTTAACATTTAAAATCTTAAAATATATATTTCATTCCAAACAAATATTGATACCACTTTTCTGCTTCTGCATTCAATACACTATGAAATTTTTTTTGTTTCTAAAAAAAAAAAGGGCTTTTTTAGATCTAAAAAAAGTCCAGCTGGGCATAGTGGCGCATGCCTGTAATCCCAGCACTTGGGAGGCTGAGTCAGGAGGATCATAGAGAGTTTGAGACCAGCCTGGGCTACAAAGTGAATTCAAGGCCAGCCTGAACTACATAGTGAGAACCTGCCTCAAAAAGACAAAAAAAAAAAAAAAAAAAAAAAAAAAAAAAAAAAAAAAAAAAAAAAAAAGAAATAAAAGTCCAGGAGCTGGGTGTGTTTAGTGGTATACCCCAGTCATCCCAGAACTCAGGAGGCTGTGGCAAGAGGATCATGTAAGTTCGAGGCCAGCTGGGGCTACATAGGGTGTTCAAGACCAGGCTGAACTGTATAGTAAGATACTGTCTCAAAAAAACAAAACAAAAACTAATATAAAATTTAAAAGTCCAGCTCACATAAATGTTAAGTTGAGAAAGGTAGGAACAGATTAGTAACCCTGTCAGATCAAAAATATTCTTCTTTGGCCGGGCATGGTGGCGCAGGCCTATAATCCCAGCACTCCGGAGGCTGAGACAGGAGGATCGTTGCGAGTTTAAGGCCAGCCTGGGCTACAAAGTGAGCTCAAGGCCAGCCTGAACTGCATAGTGAGACCCTGTTTCAAAAAGGCAAAAAAAAAAAGAAAGAAAAGAAAAGAAATATTCTTTTTTGACTCTATATCAAAATCTACTGGGCCAGGAATATAGCTCAGTGGTAGAGCATCTGCCTGGCTTGTGCATGGCCCTGAGTTTGATATCTGGGACAACAAAACAAAACAAAAACAAAAACTTGAAAAGTAGTAGTTTTGGTTCTTTAAACTGGTAGTTTTTTTAAAGGTTAGCTACAATATGGAACCTGAAATTATAAGTGAACTTTTTGAACTCTGTTATGTTAAAGTGCATGAATCTATCTTTTTTTTCTATCTTGTTTCTAAATGAATGTTTTACTTAGTCTGATTTTGTAATATGATACATTCCCCATAGGTTCTTTGGAAAATGTGATTGACATGCAGATTTTCCAAATGTTGATACATTTCATTATATAATATCAAAAATATTTGTTAATATCACTCTCAATCTTAGAAAAGTGTTTCAGAATTGGTTGTGGTTGGTGCACAACTGTGATCCTAACTATTCAGAACTGGGGCAAGAAGCTGGAAAGTTGGAAGACAACCGAGACAAGTTAGCAAGACCCTGTCTCAAAAATAAAATAAGCCTGGTGTGGTAACCTATAATCCCAGAACTCAGGAGGGTGAGTTGGATGCCAGCTGGGCTACCTAATGAGCTCGAGGCCACCCTGGCTGATATTGCAAGATCCTGCCTGAAAGAAAGAAAGAAAGAAAGAAAGAAAGGAAGGAAGGAAGAAAGAAAGAAAGAAAGAAAGAAAGAAAGAAAGAAAGAAAGAAAGAAAGAAAGAAAAGAAAGGAGGGAAGGAGGGAAGGAGGGAAGGAGGGAGGGAGGGGACCAGGAGAATAGCCCAAAGGCAGAGTGCTTACCTAGCTCGAAGCCCTGGGTTCAATCCCAGTCTGACCAAAGATATTTTTTTTCCAAAGATATTTTAAAATTTAAGTCTCTGGAAGCTGTCAAACTTATAATGGTGGATAAAACTTTTCTAAACCTCAAATTTTCTCTTAAAAGTCCAAAATTCATTTCACAACAAATTCTGTCTTGTTTTCCTTTTTTTTTTTTTTTGCGGTACTGGGGATCGAACTCAGGACCCTGCGCTTGCTAGGCAAGCGCTTATTCCACTGAGCGATATCCCCAGCCCTTGTTTTCCTTGATGTGTTCAATTTATTCATTTTTGAGAAAATACCTGTCAACTCCCAAATTGAATAACAACTATAGCTTATTTGTCAGCTAATCATCCAAGTAAAATAGTCTGTGAAAAATAGCAGCTTGTTCACTTTGCAACTTAAACAGTCACGCAAAGTGCTAGTGCTTCTCAACACAACAATCATATCATCATGTTTCGAATGGCAGAAGTACTTCCTGTTTATCACATATTTTAAAAGATACAGTTGTGTATTGTGTATTTCAAAAAGCTAAAAGGAAGGAATTTGATTGTTTTTGCCTTGAAAAAAAACACCTAGAATCCAGTGCGGTGGTACACACTTATAATTCCAGCACTCAGGAGGCTGAGGCAAGATGATTGCCTTGAGCTCAGGGTCAGCCTGGGCTACATAATTAGAACCTGTCTCAGAAAACAAAAACAGTGTGTTGGTGCATACCACCCTACATTTGTTGGTTTTGTTTTGTTTTTTGAGACAGGGTCTCGCTATGCAGTTCAGGCTGGCCTTGAGCTCACTTTATAGCCCAGGCTGGTCTCAAACTCAATGATCCTCCTGCCTCAGCCTCCTGAGTGTTGGGATTACAAGTATGTGCCACCACTCCTGGCTGACCCTAGCATTTGGGTGGCTGAGGCTACATAGTGAGCTCAGGGTCATGCCTGAACTACATAATGGTACCTTTTTTTTTTTGGTACCAGGATTTGAACTCAAGACCTTGCACTTGCCAGGTAGGTGCTGTGCCACTGAGCTATATCCCCAGGCCAACAACAAATATTTGAGATTTAATTTATTGGATTTGTTTTACAGGACTGGAGATTGAACCCAGCACCTTTCCACTGAGCTACATCCTCAGTTTGTCCAGGCTGGGGTTGAATTTGTGATCCTCACAAAGACTTTTTAAGAAGTATAGTTTTTCTTTTTCTTTATCCTTTCCTTTGTTCATTTTGTTTTAGTATTGGGGACTGAACATGAGCCTTCACACTGTTCTACATCCCCATTCCTTTTTTATTTTTTATTTTGAGACAGGTTCTCCTAAATGGCTAAATCGCCTAAGCTGGGCTCAAACTTGCAATCTTCTTGCCTCAGCCTCCACACTTCTCAAGTTGGAGTTTGGTTTTGTTTTGTTTTGTGACATGGTCTTGCTTTGTCATCCAGGCGATTTTTCTGCCTCAGCAGGAATTACAGGCATACAATACCATGCCCAGCTTATATAATTTATTTCATTGCTTCTTTAAGGACATTGCATGAAACTAAATTTTCTTTTCCTGTGTGCCACTAATGATTACTATGAGCTAATATAGCTTAGTGTGACTGGCTACATCTGTACTTAGGCACTAGCAGTTTTGGCCACCATTGCTTTTGCATTAAAGTTTACAAATTTTAAAAGTGTAAAGGCAGCTGTGCGTGGTGGCACACACCTGTAATCCCAGCACTCGGGGAGGCTGAGGCAGGAGGATGGTGGCAAGTTCAAGATCAGCCTGGGCTACAAAGTGAGCTCAAGGCCAGCCTGAACTGTGTAGCGAGACTCTGTCTCAAAAAGACAAAAATCAAACAAACTAAAGACAAAAATAGTTTTGCCTCTGAAGTCCACTTGAAAGGGTCTTGAAGACTCCGAGAGATCCCACACCATACCTTGAGTGCAAGCGGCCTAAAGAAACTAACTTTCATAATGGAAATTTCGGGTTTTGTTGGAGTATTGTAGAGACATGTGCTTTTCTTTTCCTTTCTTTCTTTCCTTTTTTTTTTTTTTTTTTGGAGACAGGATCAATCTTACCATGTAGTTCAGACTGGCTGTAGGCTGACCTGGATCTCACAGTGATCCTCCTGTCTCAGCCTCTTAAGTGCTCCTGATTACAGGTGTAAACCACAATGTGTGGCCACTATAGGAGACATTTTCATACAACCTTGCACTATTGACACACCACCCAGTTAACCTCATTTCTTCCTCCTGAGCACTGGGTCAGCACCCAGTGTTAGGTATGTCATATTACTAGCTTCCCTTCTTATCTTGTCTTTTCTGTTTGCTTTCTAGAGGAGAAGAGATAGCAAATAAGGAAATCATCATCCAGGAACTGGAGGTAGGGAAAGGAGACTTCTGGGAAAATCATGCCTCGCACACATCCATACCCAGACTTTAATTATTTCCTACAAACTGAGTCACAGCCTCCCCTGGATAACTTGGCTTCTTCCCACCAGGTTTCCTCTGCAAAGAAACTTCACACTTTTTCCAGGGAAATGTAAAGCCCACATTCTTTCTCGATTCTAGCTGAAGTGTTAGCACCTTTGGGGCTGAGAGTTATTTTGTCTCCATGAGATTCCATGCAGCAGCTGGCACAGAGAAGGCTTCCGGAAGCCTGGGAAGCCTTACATCCCAGCCACTGCCCGGTACTTGACGTTCAGGAAGCTCAACTGTAAATACACAGACGAGGCCGCTATGTCTTCATTTTAATTGGAAACACTTGCAACCGCTTTAGTTCTGCTTCATTTCCATTCCTTTTCTACTCAGCTACTCTGGCTTTTGGTTACCTAACAGAAAGATGACTGAGCAGGGAGACCACTTTCTACAGGGGGACCCTGGAGCCTAGCCCTGGTGTTATTGGGGGGCTTGTTTCTAAAAAGTGACTGCCAACTAAACAGTACCCAGTTTTGGATTGCTCTGTCTCCTGGAGTTGGATTCGAGGTTCTCACCTTTAATAAAGAATTAATCGAAACAAGCAAAAAGCAGTGTCAAAGGCGTTCGGCACCCAGCTAACGGCCACCAGTGGAGACACCCCCCACCCCCCCCACACCCCCGCGGCATGCTGCCCGGCGCTGTTTTGTGTGCTTTGCTGTGAGCTCCTGGCCGTGTTCGTGCGTGCCGGCTACTCCACGGACAGCTACGGCTGGAGGGATAGTATACTGACCCCAGGAACTGGGCAGCGTGGGCCTGTTGGCCCTGGCCTGTGCGCGAGCGTGGTCAGATAGCTGTACCCGGCAGGGGTGCCGGACCTGGTCTTGGGCTGCCCAGACCCCAGCATTAGGCCAGAAGCCACCTGCCTGTGTCTTTTGAGGCCTTTTGCTCATGCCCAGGCCTTCGGTGAGCACACAAGAGGCACCCTGGAGCTGCTAGTAGCTGAAGGCTCTGGCCCGGCTGGCAAGTGCAGCATCCACGGGGTCCCAGTGAAAGCTGGGCCTCTCCCTCCAGGCCACCTTGCACCATGACTTTAGCTGCCACATGGCTGCCTTCCATGTCACGCTGCATGAGGATGGGCGTCCAGAGCCACTGGCTCGAGTCCTGGCCCTGGTGTGATTGGTGCTGGCAGGCCTTGCAGTGATGCCGAGCTTCTCCTGGCTGCATGCACTGGTGATTTTATGATCCGTGGGACCATCCATCAGATGCTCATGACACAGCTGCAGGAATCTGTCATCACTGTAGTGGCCTCCCATGGCCTCCCTCAGACACTGCCACTATTCCTGGTGGGGGGCTCTGGAAGACCAGAGGCGGGCCTCCATTCGAACACTGCTGTACTGTAGTGCCTGACCTGGCCCAGGCACCTTCTTCTTTATGGGCTGGAGCTGCTTTGGCAAGACCTGGCTGGGCTGTGCTCCCCACTTCCAGGAGTTCAGATGTGCCTATGCAGCTGCCCATGCTGCCCACCTCAACGCCTATGAAGTGGCATTGGACTGAGCCTTCCTCTGGGGCAAGGTACTGGGGAGGAAGGGTAGGTAAGACAGTGGCCCCCAGATGGCATCATGATACTCAGTACTTCTGAAGTAATAAGAACATTGGTCATTCCAAAATAAAAAATAAAAAAAAGCAGTGGCAGCCAATCATGATGGCACATGCCTATAATCTCAGCACTCAGGAGGGTAAGGCAGGAGGACTGGTTGGAGTTTGAGGCTAGCCTGGGCTGCATAGTGAGTTCAAGGCCAACCTAAACTACACAGTGAGACCCTGTCTCAGACAAAAAAAGCAGTGTGGGATGGTGGCACATGTCTGTAATTCCAGCACTCAGGAGGCTGAGGCAAGAGCATCACTGCAAGTTTGAGACCAGCCTGGGCTACAAAGTGAGCTCAAGACCGGCCTGAACTGCATAGCAAGACCCTGTCTCAAAAAAACCAAAAAGAGAAAAAAAGCAAAAATGAAGAATAGGGAGATAAAGTAGCTCTGCAGAGCAAGCTTGGACCAAGTAAATAGAAAAAGAGGATGAGAGCAAAGATAAAAGTACACACTGCATCTGACAAGCACAGTGTGGGCTGTCATGGCAAGTTATGATAGCCACGTCTAGGTGTCTATGTGTGCTTTCATGCTGTCTAAATCTCCAGGAGGCCCTGAGCACTTCTAGATACAGG
>PVLD010007501.1:0-41873 GCA_004027595.1 Dinomys branickii | reverse complement strand
AGGGTTAGTAAATACCAGTATTATTCTTCATTGACTATCCATGGGTATTCACTATGATAGACACCAAAGGAGAGAGATCAGGGTAAATCAGAGGTGTGTCCTACTTCAAGCTGATCTCTATGTAAGGAAAATAGAACTTGCACAACTGTAGTAAAGGTCTCAGGCGAACTACTGTAAGGTGTGAGACAGAGTTAATTACAGTTTTGGGAGTCAGGGAGGCTTCTGGCCAAGACACCATTGAACCATACTTTACAGAACAGTGAAGATTTAGACAGGTGCTGACAGGTAAAGAGTGCATTTTAGGCACAGGGAACAGCAAAAGCACAGAAGTAAAAGAAACAACACATTCAAGGAACAACAAGTAGCTTGGTTTTGTTGGAATGTGGGATATGTCGGCAGGCATGGTGGTGCACACCTATAACCCCAGCACTCAGGAGGCTGAGGCAGGAGGATCTTTGTGGGATCTTTGTGAGTTCGCTGCCTCAAAAAGACAAAAAACAAAACAAATAACAACAAAAAACCCCACCAAGAATGTGGGATATGTGACCTGGGTGTGGTAGCTCAGGAAGCTGAGGCAGGAGGCACACCATGAGTTGGAGGGCAGCACTCAGGAAGCTGAGGCAGGAGGCGCACCATGAGTTGGAGGGCAGCCTGAGTTACAGAGATAAGACCCTGTCTCAGAAAAAAAATATATATATATGGTTTGTGAAAAGCAGTGAAAAATATAAATGGTATACATGGAAAGATTGGCTAAATTGCAACACTATTAAAAGTCATTTCAAATATATCTTTTTCAGGATTCTATCCGTGCAGTCTTGGGAAATTTGGACAATCTGCAGCCATTTGTTACGGAACACTTCATTGTGTTTCCCTGTATCCTTTACCAGTTACTGAGCTATAGCTCCTATTCAAATCCAAAGAGAGGGCTGGGTGTGGTGGCGCATACCTGTAATCCTAGAACTCGGGAGGCTGAGGCCAGGGGATCACTTCGAGTTTGAGACCAGCCTGGGCTACAAAGTGAGTTCAAGGCCATTCTGGACTACATAGTGAGACCCTGTCTCAAAAATCATAAAATAAAGTAAGGACTGAGCGTGGTGGTACAAGCCTCTAATCTAGCACTTTGGAGGCTGAACTGCTATGGCAAGCAGAAACACCAAAAAGATACCAAGGATTTGGAGGCAGATTTATTTATATTGACAGGCTCTGATCAGGATCATTCCCAAAATATCAGGCCCCGATCTCCGGTGGTCTAGAGCTTATATGGCATAAGCAAACCAGAAGTACAGCGGCAAACTAGCTTGTCAGTTGGAGATTGGTTTATATAATGTGCATCATAGTGACCAGCTATATATCACCATGACCGGCCATTTCTAAGAGACAGGAGCAACTGAAGCTAGAACAGGAACTATTACCTGGGCAAAGAAGAAACTGAAGTATAGTGGCTGAGGGGGCCATTTTCTGTTACAGAAGCAGGGGATCACTGTGAATTCAAAGCCATCCTGGGGTACATAGTGAGTTTATTTTTTGTCTTTATGAGACAGTTTCACTATGTACTTCAGGCTAGCCTTGAATTCACTTTATAGCCCAGGCTGGCCTTGAACTCCCACAGGCGATCCTCCTACTTCAGCCTCCCAAGTGCTGGGATTACAGGTATGAGCCACCATGCCCGATTTACATAGTGAGTTTAAAACCGGCCTGAATTACAGAGTGAGACCTTGTTACAAAAACAGTACAAGCTCAGCTTGGTGGTGCACACCTATAATCCCTACACTTGGGAGGCTGAGGCAGGAGGATCACTGCCACTTTGAGACCAGCATGGGTTACAAAGTAAGCTCAAGGCCAGCCTGAACTGCATTGGGAGACGATCTCAAAAAGACCAAAAGAAAAAAAGAGAGTAGGTTAGGGGAAAGAGAAGAGTCTCACTCCTAAAATAGTTCTCAGGGTGGCATATGGGCATTCTTCCTCAATCCTTAGCACCATCCCTAGATAAAAACAAATGGGAGAGAGTTTCTCACTTGAAGTTCAAACATGAGGAAGTCGTCTTGATCCCTTACCCATTTGTTTTTACTCTATATGTAGAGATGAAATGGTTTCATGAAAACTTGTCACCTGGTAAGTAGTGGTGGGAGCAAGGTTTGTCAGGGACAGAATGGGTTAGCAATCAGGGGAGCAATTGGGCTTCAGCCACACAGTGTGGAGGTCAGGAACACACAGCCCCAGCCTGGTTCAAATCCCCAAGGCTCTGCCACTTAGTAGCTGAATTACCTTAGATAAATAATAGTAGTAATATCTTTCTGTGCCTCCTTGTGAAACACAAGGTGTGACCAAAAAATACATTTTTTTTTTTTTGAGACAGGGTCTTGCTATGTAGTTCAGGCTGGCCTTGAGCTCACTTTGTAGCCCAGTCTGGTCTCGAACTTGCAGCAATCCTCCTGCCTCAGCCTCCCAAGTGCAGGGATTACAGGCACGTGCCACCACACCTTGCAAAATAAACCTCTGTTCCTGTATTTTTATTTATTTATCTATTTATTTTTGCGGTACCAGAGATTGAACTCAGGACTTTGTGCTTGCCAAGCAGGCACTTGTGCCACTGAGCCATATCCCCAGTACCCAAAAAATACATTGAAAGATTTAAATTTTAAAATACGGTTGGGCCAGGCATGGTGGTACATGCCTATAATCCCAGCACTGGGGAGGATGAGGCAGGAGAATCACTGCAAGTTTGAGGTCAGCCTGGGCTACAAAGTGAGCTCAAGGCCAGCCTGAACTGCAAAGTGAGACCCTTCTCAAAAAGACAAAAAAAAAAAGACCAAAAAAAAGAAAAGTAAATCAAATAACATTAAAAATATGGTTGGGCCAGGCATGTAGCTCAGTGGCACACCGCATGCCTGGCAAGCATGAGGTCCTGGGTTCAATTTCTGGTACCAATTTATAGAAAGATAGATAGATAGATATGGTAAAAGATACATTGCCATTTATCTCCCTTAAAATATTCTCCTTCACTTTTTTTTTTTTTGAGACAGGGTCTCGCTATGCAGTTCAGGCTGCCCATAAGCTCACTTTGTAGCCCAGGCTGGCCTTGAATTTGCAATGATGCCTCCTGTGTCAGCCTCTCAAGTGCTGGGATTATGGGCATGCACCACCATGCCTGGCTTCTCCTTCATTTTGAATACACATATCCTGCTATTCTTACCACTTTCTGAAGCAGTTCTAAAGTTCTGTTTCCTGGCTGTGGTGGCGAACTAGAACTTCATTTTTTTTTTTTTTTTTAGGTCTTTTTGAGACAAGGTCTTGCTATGCAGTTCAGGCTGGCCTTGAGCTCACTTTGTAGCCCAGTCTGGTCTTGAACTCGTAGTGATCCTCCTGCCTCAACCTCCCGAGTGCTAGGATTACAGATGTGCGCCACCACTCCCAGCTTTGAAGTTCTATGTTGTGTCTTTTTTTTTTTTTTTTGAGACAGGGTCTTACACTGCAGTTCAGGTTGAACTTGTACTTACTGCGTAGCCCAGGTGGGCATCACAGCGATCCTCCTGCCTCAGCCTCATAGAGTGCTGGGGTATAGGTGTGCAACATGCCTGTCTGAAAGATAACTCTTACAGAAACTCTTTCTTTGTTTTAGAGCACTTAGTCACTTTCACTGTAGTGGTTTCTTAAAGGTGCCTCTCAGCTTTTCATCTCTGACAGCCGGGCTGTTTCTAACACCCTGAAGGACAAGTAAGCACCTGCCAGTATGATTTGAAAAAGGGTACAAAGGCTTCGCATCAAAACATCTAATTCATTCTTGAATCAGGCATTATTGATGGCTGAAATCCTGCTGTTTTTCTTTGTAATAAAGCATACACACACACAGACACACACACACACACTTTTGTGTGTGTGTGTGTGTGTGTGTGTGTGTGTGTGTCTTTTTGAGACAGGGTCTCACTATGTAGTGCAATCTGGTCTTGAACTCACTTTGTAGCCCAGGCTGGCCTTGAATTTACAACATTCCTCCTGCCTTAGCCTCCTGAGTGCTGAGATTATAGGCCTGAGCCACCGTGCCCAGCTGGCACATCCCCTTTTAAGTGGCATGTTGTCATAAATTATCGTGTGAATCAAACATGTTTTGCCTTGTAGATGACAATTGTCCTGAAACAGGAGGAAATGAGACTTTACAGACATTATTTCTAGGGAAAGTGGTACCAGGCAGAAGGGAGAAGGGCATATCAGGGTAGAGGTGTCTAGAGCCAATTCTGGGAAATACAATAGTCAAAAACAATCTTGATCCCCTATAACACTCAAATTTCCTCTTGTAGGGAAACCAATAAATGACAGTCCTCCTGGGTTGGTAAGTTTGCTTTTCTGACTAAAATGAAAATCGCCTTTGTTATCTTCTGCTGTCCCCAAAGTGCTGCCCTTCTGTCTTCCTCCAATTTTGCCCTGCAGTTGCTGCCCAGATCCTAACAAAATCATAAACAGGAGCCCATGGGTTTCCCCTTGGCTTGATTTCAGAGTCCATGACTCTAGCAGAACTTCTGTCCTTGCTGCAAAGCTAATGTTAATAGTTGCCTGTGGTAGGTTAAAGAAGGGGTGTTCTCTTTGCTGTTTTCGCTTGAACTCTGAGCCATTCTCCAAGAGGAAGGGTCACAAGAGTCTGGTTCCTCCCCAAAGGTTGTAGCTGAGAAGAAAGCAGCAGGAGGCGCAATGAAGAAGCAAAAACTCCTGGAAGAGCACAGCTCCCCCAGTGGGGCGGAACTGCCCAGGTCAGTGGTGCAGGGAGAGGCCGAGTCCTGAGTCCTAGTCGCACCTTGCCCTTGCCCTCTGTTGGGCTGGCTGCCTCTGCACTTGAACGGGTCGCTTTCTTTTTCTGGGCTTTATCAGTAGTATCTGCCTATTCTGGGAAGTGGACAAAGGAAAAGAGACAAGTTGATGTTTGGGATGCAGTTTAAACATAGTTCCTTTCTCAGCAGAGTGAGATTGTTCTGTTCAAGATGAAGGCTGAGCCGGATGTGGTGGCGCACACCTGTGATCCCAGCCCTTGGGAGGCTGAGGCAGGAAGATCATTGTGAGTTTGAGGCCAATGTGGGCTACAAAATGAGTTGTAGGACAGCCTAAACTGCATAGTGAAACCTTGTCTCAAAAAAAAAAAAATACTAGAAGGAAAACCTTGAAAGGATAAGAACAAATAAAATATTGTATTTTACCCAGTGAGCAGTAAGCTTTTGGAACCTTAAGAGTAGTCCAGAGTGAAATATAAATGCTTGCAAGGTGATGTGTATTGGGTTATTAGGTAAAGCACCAATTGTTGGGAATGTCAAGTACATTGATCTAGAAAGAGGGATGGTTTTATTTGTTTTTTGTCTTTTTGAGACAGGATCTCTCTATGCAGTCTAACCCAGCCTTGAGCTCACAGGGATCCTCCCACCCTGGAGTGCTGGGATTATAGGCATGCACTACCATGCCCAGCTAGTTTTTGGGGTTTGTTTTGTTTTCTTTTTTTTTTTTTTTTTGGCCTTTTTGAGACAAGTTTTCACTATGCAGTTCAGGCTGGCCTTCAGCTCACTTTGTATCCCAGGCTGGTCTCAAACTTGTAACAGTGCCCCTGCCTCAGCCTCCTAAGTACACCTAGCTGGTAAGAGGACTGTTGTGCACATTGATTATTAGGGGCAATGGTGAACACATTGATTATTTCTGTTTGTGAGACATGTTCTCCCTGTGTATTTCAGGCTGGCCTTGAACTCACTATGTAGCCCAGGCTCGCCTCCAATTTGAGACAATCCCCCTGCCTTAGCCTCCCAAATCCTGGGAATTTACTCATGAACTGACACACCCCATTGAACACACTGATTACTACAATGTTGAATACATCAATTATTAGAGAGAATGTTGACTACATTAGCTATTGGACAAATGTTGATCACATACCTGACGTGTTGAGGTTGCTATTGTAAAGGCTACCTAGACTCTGTTTTTTTATTTTTTGAGACAGGTTCTCACTGTGTAGTCCAGGCTGGCCTTAAATTCACTACAGAGTCCAGGCTGGCCCTGAACTCATGGTGATCTTCCTGCCTCAGTCTCCCAAGTACTGGGATTATGGGCGTGCGCGATCACGCCCAGCTGCTTAGGCTCTTTGCATTCCCTGTCAGAGACAGAATAAATCAGTAAGACAGTTTTAGCATCCCAGAGAGGCCTTCCAGGATAATCCAAGGTGAGTTTTGCTACCCAGCCCAACATGTGTCCAGCCTAGGGTCACAGAGGACAGCTCCTCTCTTCCAGGGCCGTGCAGGCCCCCAGATGCTCAGGGGCGGTGAGGCAGACACAGCACCTGTGTCTTCATGACGTGCATGCCGATGAGGAGTTAGGACTCCCTCTGCACTGGATGCAGTGTGTGCTGGTTCAAAGTGTGACGCTTTGGTCTGTTCCATTCAACTGAACCTGCCGTGGAGGTGAGATCTCAGATCTTCCCTTTCTGAGTTTCGTTACATAAGCAGGTGCTTGAGAATCTGATAACCGACAACTATTAGTCATACTTTCCATCTCTCAAATCCCATATCTTTAAGTGTCTCAAATTAGGATTGTATTGTGAATTAAAGCAGCACATAATGAAAATTTGGCCACACAATTTTTCTGCCAGCCAGGAGTGGTATAAAAATAGCCAACCTGCTGAAATATTCATTTGGGCCCCATTTGTTGGAATGTCGTACTGTTGCCACTGCCAGTAACATTCATGGCTTCTTCCCTCACCCCAGGGCCAAGATGGGGTCTTCTAGTCAAAGACCCAGCGGGAAGAAGCCACCTGTGGAGACCAGGAGGGTGAGCACACACACGCAGCCCTGAGGCCCTGTCGCAGGCTGCGATTTCAGCTCCCTGTGTGTCCTGGTCCTCACTGTGGGCTGGACTGACTGAACTCAGGTTTCGCTGTCTGCAGAGCAACGTTCAACTATTCCGCCCCTGCTGCAATTTGTCCCAAAAATGGCTGCATAATACACACATGGATGAATCCTTTGGTCAAAAGGTCTTTCTTTTCAGTTTAAACAGCTGCTTCTTGTACTCTGCAATTGAAGTAAAAGAAAAAAAATAGGTCTATATTGAATAGAAATAAAACACAGTGTAGAAGTTCCTCTTTAGAAAACTTTGGCTTTATCTACACTGGGGTCTAAGTCTAGGAACATCTAATTTTAACATGAGTTAGGTATGTGTCAGAACCAGAAATCAGTAAGAAAAAACTTCTAGAGCGATGATGAATTGGTCTCTGATTATATGATTTTGTTTGATTTATGGAGTCTGTTCCCTTTTTGGATATTCATGTATCTTTTTATGTTTTTGTATGAGACAGGGTCTGGTCAAGTTGTCCTGGCTGGCTTTGAGCTGGAAGTATGCCTCAGTCTCCTGAGTGCAGCGCCACACCCTGCTTCGTATACCTGCTGCTTCTCCATCTCAAGGCTGCTTTCTCGCAGCACCCTCTAAAGCAGTGTCCTTTTCAGTTTCCCCCTTCTTTATGTGACTGTTAGCTGTTACGGATGCCATATAGGTCTTACACTTTCCTCACCTCTTCATGCCTGCAAAGTAGCTCTGCCCTGAAGTACCCAGACACTAACAGCTCACTTTCCCCTTCTCCGTTGTGATTCCTGAAAATCACACATAACACGACCAATGGCATTCATTCACCCCACTTCCACTATGTGCCAACTAGGGGGTACCGTGCTCTGCCCTGAAAACATGTCAGCAGCATAGGCCAGGCAGGCAGTTACTGATAAACACACTGTGTGTGGCTAGGAGGAAGCAGAGGATACAGAGGGAGCATAGGGGGTGTGAGGGAAAGGTTCTCAGAGGAGCTAGGAGAGCTAAGGCCAGCAGCCTGGAGCCCGGCACTGAGAAACACAGTTTGAGATGGCAGTGTGGGCTAAATGATAAGACATTTTGAGGCCACCTTCAAGACTGAGCCAGATCGGGTGGCACATGCCTGTGATCCCAGCACTCTGAGAGGCTGAGGCAAGAGGATTGCAAGTTCAAGCCCAGCCTAGGGAACTTAAAGACTCAAGAGCCTGTCTTAAAATATTTAAAAAGAGATGGGATTGTATGTAGCTCAGTGTGAAGGCCATAAATTCGACCCTTAGTACTGAAAAACAAATTACAGGAATTTCCTAAAATATTTTAAGGAGAGGAATGGAGTGATTTTCTTTTTTCTTTTTCTTTTTTTTTTTCCCCCGTTTTTGAGACAGGATTTTGCTATGAAGCTCAGGCTGGCCTTGAGCTCACTTTGCAGTCCAGGCTGGTCTTGAACTCAGCAACGATCCTCCTGCCTCAGCCTCCTGAGTGCTGGGATTACAGGTGTGCACCACCATGCCCAGCTTGATTTTCATTTCTGAACCATTCTTCTGTCTCCTATTTGCAAGACATTATGTTGAATGCTAGGGCACACACAAACACACATTTGTGTCTCTCTGGGAGGAGTGGCTACCCTTGAGGTTCTAGATCTGTAAGCAGGAGCAGAGAACAGGACCACAGATGGCCATGGCCAAGCAGCCCACAGAGAGATTATAGGCAAAGTTGCCCCCTTCTATGTCTCCTGTGGCTTAGAAAAGTAAAAAGAAGGAATAAAAAAGTAGAAGAGTACATGATGCTCTGGAGAACAAAGATGTTTTATACACCAAGATAATTGCTGTTAGAGGAACATTTTCTCCCTTTCTACCCTTCATACCTTCCTATTCTTAGTTTGACACATCATCTCCCTCAAAAACAGTACCCACAGTTTCTTATTCAACATAATTACCTTTTCAACTTGATTCTGGATTTAGAAAAAGAAAAACAAAACCAAGTAAAGGAACATGTTTATTGATTTTGACTCCAAGCCCAAAGACAGCCTCTGTTGTAGACTCTGTTCTCAGGAGAGGATTTTTCCTATATTAAAGTGATCACTGTGACTCTTAGTGTAAGTCCCTAAAATTGAATTTGCTCCTATGGTCCACTGCTTGATACTTGCCCCGGCTTTGGAAGAAGTCAGGGTATTGGCCCATGGCCAGTGTGGATTGTGCACGTCTGCCTGCACACATCGGCACACGCATGGGGAAAGTTTAGAAGAGAACAGTGTTGATCTCATAGCCTCTGTGCTTTGGGGAAAATACAAAGGAGGGAAAGACCTTTCCCTTTGTTCCTTTGGGCCTCAGACCTAGAGACCCAGACTTTGGTAGGACAAAAAGAAGGGAAGGGTTCCGGGTGATGGACAGACTACTGGCCCAGGCCCAGAAGTGACAGACTGACTACTTACAGTAGTCAACTCAAGGGTTTCTCCTTTGCCTGGACTCTACTTCTACACAGATCTGCTCCTGCACATATAGAGGTTTGCAGAATGTGAGGCCCTGCTTAATGTCCCCAAGGATACTCAATGTCTTCATTTAGACTTTTTCTTGAAACTGTTGCTTTGTTTTGTTTTGAGACGGGCTTGCTGTTTATCCCAGACTGGCTTTGAATGCACAGTGATCCCCCTGCCTCAATCTCCTTAATGTTGGCATTACAGCCATGTGCCACATGGCTCTCTTGAGATTTTTGCCTGAGAATATCTCACTCAAGAGTTCAGGAGCTGGGGAAAAAAGATTTCTGGAGCCTGGCATAATGGTGCACACGTAGTAATCTCAACAGGCAAGAGAATGCCAGCCTGGGCAACTTAGGGAGACCTCATCTCAAAATTTAAAAATGGAAAGGGGGGCTGGAGATACAGCTCAGCGGCTCAAATACTTGACTAGCATGCACAAAGTAATGAGTTTGATTCTCAGTAGCAAAATAAAATAACAATAAAAAGAGGCTGAGGCTATAGTTCAGTGGTAGAATGCCCCTGGGTTCCACCCTTTGGTTCAGCCCCCAGTACAAAAAAACTTTTTCAGGAAAACAAGCTATACTGAAGTAGCCTCCTCCAGTCTCAGGGTAGGATACATCTTTGCCCTAGGGCATTTGTTCCTGGTACCTCTACCAATCTTAATAGATACCACTTTACTTAAGGTCATTAGGATCACTCTGTGTAGCAAGATTTAAATGCAAAAGCATGGTTTAATTTGTTGTCTTTTTGAGACAGGGTCTCGCTATGCAGTTCAGGCTGGCCTTGAGCTCACTTTGTAGCGCAGGCTGGCCTTGAATTTGCAATAATCCCCCTGGCCTCAGCCTCCCGAGTGCTGGGATTACAGGCATGTACCACTACACCCAGCGATATTTACTCTTTAATGGCATTGTGCCCTTTCTGTCACGTTCCTGTCTAAAATACCCTGGTCTCACTGACCACCTCCTCATTCCCCACTGTGGCAAAATCCCACTCATCTATCAAGGGCCTGTCTCATGTTACTTCCCCTGCAAAGTCTTCCTTGACAATAGCCACCTACTCTGCTAACGTCTTCCTCAGCAACCACAGCACTGTAGAAACAGATCGGGTAGCTTGGTCACACTATCTTCTAGTATGTAGTTTACCCTACAGATCATACTTTCTCCAATGTGCCAGGTCCTTCTAGTTTCTGAAACCTCTGAATTCTCTCAGCAGGCACTGAGTAGTAGGGGATGGTAAGATGAGTCTAGATGGTTTGTTCTTGCATCTTTAATCCTCTGGTCTTAAAGGGACCAAGTTAGAAGCTGAAATGAAAAAGGATAGTCCTGAAGAAAGAAATATAGGACCTGCCCAGGCAGTCAGAAGCCAGGCCCCAGTGCTGATGTGAAAACAGTTCCTAGGAAATAGCATACAAGCTAGGTCAGGGTAAGTTTAAGACTTTTCTCGATCTTTTTATTAGAACAAGAAAAGAAAACCCCAGCAAGAGTGGCAGAAGACTGTAGCCTCTGACACCACGGATGTCCAAAAGCAAGGTGGGTTCTAGGAAATTCATATTTAATATTCTTTAATAATCATCCTTCAATTCCCAGTCACCAACACCCACCCCAAAAAAACCCATCTTGCCCCCACTTTTTTTGGGTTTTTTTTGAGAAAGGGTCCTGCTATACAGTTCAGGTTGGCCTTGAGCTCACTTTGTAGCCCAAGCTGGTCTTGAACTCCCAAGGATCCTCCTGTCTCAGCCTCCTAAGTGCTGGGATTATAGGCGTGCACCACCACATCTGGCTACCTGGCTTTAAAGAATCTTGATGTAAGGCTGCTCTGCCATCTCCTACTCATGGAAAGTACTCCACAGACGACACCTTTTTCCTGCTTGAGTGTTTTCCTTACAGATTCCAAATGGGGACACAACCTGCCAGGGGCAATTGTTCCACCATTGCAGCAGAACAACTCGCCTCCACCCAAAGAGTCAGGAATCCGCAGCTTCTTTGGGTTTCTAAGGTAGGACAAGCCTCTGCGCTGCCATCACAGAGTCCTGGGGCCAGAGCAGGAGCAGATTCCAGAGCTTGCCTTGCAGCATCTTTCAGGGAAAGGAGAATGAAGAAGAAAGCTGATTGCTGAGATCTCTCAGTTATATCCAGTATAGATGATAGATATGAGACTGAGAACAAGACCCAGTTACAAATTTAATAAAGAAGGTGTCTTAGTCTTTGCATGTGACAAGGTCTCACTGTGTAGTCCAGCACAGTTGTGTTTTTTGTTTTGCCTTTTTTTGGTACCAGGAATTGAACTCAGGACCTTGTGCTTGCCACGCAGGTGTTTTTGCCACTGAGCTACATCCCCGGCCTTTATTTGCCTTTTTTTTTTGAGACAGGGTCTTGCTACGCAGTTCAGGTTGGCCTCAAACTCACAATGATCTTCTGCCTCAGTCTCCAGAATATTGAGGTTATAAGAATGCACCGCCACACCCAGTTGAGTTGAGGCTAGTGTTTGTCTTTGTGAGACAGGGTCGCTATGCAGTTCAGGCTGGCCTCAAGTTCACTTTGTAGCCCAGGCTGGTCTTTTTTTTTTTTTTTTTTTTTTTTTGCAGTACTGGGGATCAAACTTAGGACACTGCGCTTGCTAGGCAAGCGCTTATTCCACTGAGCTATATCCCCAGCCCAGGCTGGTCTTGATCTCACAAGTGCTAGGAGTGCTGGAATTACAGGCATGCACCACCACGCCCAATGAGGGTAGTTTTGAACTCACTATGTAGCCCAGGATAATCTCAGCCTTGCGATCCTCCTGCCTCAGCCTCTCAAGTGGTGGGATTATAGGTGTGCACCACCACACCTGACTCACTCACTTTTGTACTTCTCACCCCCACCCTGATGTGCCCACAATCAATAAGGCCTGGTTCCATAAACATTGCTTGAACAGACACTATTCCTATTTTACTTGGTTTATTCCAATTATTTGGTTATTGAATCTATTTCCATTCTCCCCTATGAATCTGGGTGGTATTTTCAGAGTCCTTCCTGCAGAGGAGTTAGCAAATCCTTTGTCTATCTAGAACTCAGCCATCCTAACTGCAATTCTTTGTCCTTTATTTCCCTCTCCTGAGTGTAATCTAATTTGGGTACCTTCTCAAATGTTGTTCCAGACTTGAATTTCCATTCAGTGGCTCCCTGGAGCAAAATGGCCTGGCTAATGAGCCACTAACGGGAAGCGGACAGTGGGGAAGGAGACCTCTGGTCTCAGCCTACTCTGCTTTCCTTTCTGCAGCACACTGTTTCCGCTCCGGTATTTCTTCCAGAAGAGCAGCCAGTGAGCCGCCGGGACCCAGTGACAGCCAGAGAAGAGGGTCTTCTCTTGCAGCGACTCTTCCCAAGCCTCTACTCTTCCAGCTCCAGCTTTTCTTATGACCCCTCAGTCACAGTGCAGATGGCTCCTGACTAGTCCTATGTGGGTTTATCCTGTCCTTTGTCCCTTTGTAATAGAGTGGCTTTTCCCCCTGTTTAAAACACTGGAAAAAGAATGGAACTTTCTAAAATGCTTGAATCCAAGAATTTCACTACCCTGAGGGCCAGCTTAGGTCTTTCGTCTCCAGCACTTAGGAACCTAATGCCAATAAATTATTTATGAAGGATTATTGATTGAATTTAGTGAAACAGATTGAGAGAGAACAAACTCTTCTGTTAAGATACACAGATGCAATGTGTGAAACTTGCCTTGGCATCTAGGCACTGCTTCCGGGGTCACATAGGGTACCTGAGCTGGAACCTTGAACTTTGCTGCCAGGGTCTAGGGAACGAGGCTGTGCAAGGCTCACTGCCCTGAGCCCTGCTGCCCCCAAAGAAATGATCTCTGTCCCCACCCAGCTTGGTTTGGCCCTGGTGTAGCCTCGCCATAGAAAACATGGTTCCAAACTATTTCTCCCTCGGATTCCATGACAGTAACACAGGTTAGCCAGATTCACTGGAAGCCAGCGGACCGCAGAGAACCAAAAGAATCAAAGGAAATTTAGGGGAACTCACTTTTAGCTCAGGACAAAAGAATCGCTTTTAACCGTTAGAGACATTCAGTATTAGAATGGACTAACCTGTGAGGTAATGAACCCTGCCCAAAGGTTTACACCCAATCGCCTGGCCTGTACCAGAGGGGATGTAGTGAGGAGAATTGGGGGCTGGGCTACTGAGGTCCCTGAGTTCCCTTGCTTGGCTGCCTCTGCTTTGGCAAGGAGAAGAAAAGAGGTAGATGGTAGCAGCAACCGGCATGGGGGGACCAGAACCTGAGCCGAGGCGGCCCCAGAGGGGAAGTGTTAGGGTGTGGGGATTTGAGATTAGCAACACCTGGAACAATTCCTCTCTAATCCTGCTCACTGCCCCAGGCTGCTGCCCCAAGCATGGTCTGCCGGCCCAAGTTGCTGAAAGACACAGCTGCAGAATCTGAAGAGACTGGGGCTCGGGCTCACTTACAGTGAGACCTGGGAAGTTTCTTTCCTCTCTGGTTATTTTCTGAGCTGCAAAATGGGGAGCAGGATTTGGTGCGCTTCACTGTATGTAGGGAACCAGCTAGCTTTGGTGCAGGGAGCAGGTCACAAGGCAACAGTCCTGAGTGGGGCTGCCGGGAATAACCCCAGGCTTCCTTCTGATCTCTATCCTGCTCTAATCTCTACCTCTGCCAACTATGGTTTCTCCCACCTTCCCACATTCCTGGCCCAAGTGTGATTTTTTTTTTTTTTTTTTGCGGTACTGGGGATCGAACTCAGGACCCTGCGCTTGCTAGGCAAGCGCTTATTCCACTGAGCTATATCCCCAGCCCCCCCAAGTGTGATTTAGCACCATGACTGGGCTGCAGATTTGAGCGCTACATCAGCCCAGACATTGACTAGCTGTGTGACTTTTATTTTTTGAGACACGGTTTCTCCAGGTAGTCCAGGATGGCCTTTAAATTCATTATGTAGCCTACTCTGGCCTTGAACTGGTGGTGATCTTCCTGCCTCAGTCTCCTGAGTGCTGGGATTATAGAGGTGTGCCACCTCACCCACTCCTGTGTGATTTTTAGTAACCTTCCTTGCACCTCAGTAGCCTCACCTATAAAATTAGAGCTCCCCAAAACAACCAGCTTTTCTCGGGTTTATGGTTTCAGGCTCTTTTAGGAGTAGGTCCCTGTTATTCCGGGGCTAGAAGGACCCTGTAGCTCAGAGCCCCATTGTGTAGCTGACCAGGGCATGAGAAGACATCTGCTGGATGCTGGACTGGAGGCTCTAACACAGCCCTTTCCCCCAAGCTGCCTGGCTTTGTAACCCCAACCTGTGATTTCCCCTGTCCACAAAAGTATCTTTCCTCAGTAGTCGGTAAGAGACAGGCAGGCTAAATTTAGTCATTCTAAGGCAGGGTGTGGCAAGGGCCTGAACAGGGAGTTTCACACCCAAGGTCATGCCCAAGGTCATACAGCCGAGAGGAACCAGTTGGCCAAGAGATTTGACCCCTCTTCCCCAGCAGCACACGCTACACCAGCCCCTGGGCATTTCTCCATCTCTCACTCCACCAAGCCAGGGACCACTGGCAGCTTTTTAGACTGCAGGCAGCAGAAAGCAGCATAGCCCTGCCTCTGAGGACCCTGCCTCAGTACAGCCCTCCCAGGCAGAACTGCTCTGAAGCCCCAGCCTGGGAGGCAGCCTCAGAAAGCCAATCTGTAAGAGGGCGTGGCTCCAAAATACCCACTAATAAAACCCTGGAGAGCTGCGGCCTGCAATCTGGAGACCAGCAGGAGGCACTGGGGGCCTGCCAACCATTCGCGGTGCTGGTGGTTGCTGGTGGATTGGTAAGTTCCTGGAGGCTGGAGGCCCCAGGCGCCCCGAGGGCAGGGGGTAGGGGGGAGGACCCTGCAGATGCAAACAGGTGGAGGAAGGAATATGCCTGCAGTCCAGACAATTCGGGAAGTTCCAGAGAATCATGGGGCAGAGGCTGACACACAAGTCCCATCTGGTGACTCAGGCAGGTAGGCCCGAAGCAGTGAGGACACAGCCCCCTCTGGACGGCCTCCTTCATCACAAGTGCCAAGTAGCCCTGCTTGCTTACTCACCTGCAGGCCCTCAGAACTTGCCTGACTCCCTTTCCACCCACTGTTTCAGATGCTGATGGCATCTCTGGGAGCCCTGCTCCTCTGCATGCTGGTGCTGGCAGTCTCAGAAGGCAGGGGTCGGGAGGCAGCCATTCCAGGATGCCACTTGCTTCGTGAGTAACTCAGGGACCAGAGGGTCATGAAGAATGGGAGGGAGCAGAGTTGACTGACTGGGTCAGCCAGATCCACACGCAGATGGCCTCTCAGAGGAGCATCCCTGCTCGCCTATTTCCTTCCAGCTTTCAATGTGACAGTGCGAAGTGACCGCCAAGGCACCTGCCAGGGATCCCATGTGGCACAGGCCTGTGTGGGCCACTGCGAGTCCAGCGCATTCCCCTCCCGGTACTCTGTGCTGGTGGCCAGCGGCTATCGGCACAACATCACCTCCATCTCCCAGTGCTGTACCATCCGGGGCCTGAAGAAGGTGAGGGACACTGAGCCCAGTGGGGTGCTGGCTTGGGGAGACAGAGGGGCTCTCAGACGACCCAGGAATGGGGCCAATGTGGGCTCCCTCTCCCACAGGTGAAGGTGCAGCTGCGGTGCGCGGGGAGCCGGAGCAGGGAGCTGGAGATCTTCACAGCCAGGGCCTGCCAGTGTGACATGTGTCGTCTCTCACGCTTCTAGCCGTTAGGAGTTCTAGCCCTGTTATCCACTGGCTGTGGAACTGTTTAAACGAGGAGCTGCTTCAGCTCTGACCCTCTGAGTAATCCGCATTGGCCACCCCCAGAGAAGAGGGGTTTCTGCCTCTTCCTCATCTCTGCCTGACCCTTCTGTCCAGTCTCTCATCCCTTCCTGTCCTTCTTTGTCCTTACCCCTAAATAAAGCAAGCAGCTCTTGAGTTTCTCTCTTTATTAAGTCTACCCCAGGCAGGAGGAGAGGGTAGACTGTGATTACCGCGCCCCCCACCCCAGAGCACTGTGACTCTTCTTGCCTGTGCCCTCAGCCCTCCCCCTGCCCAATAAATAAAAAGGGGACAAGGAAGGACAGGGCGAGGGAATGGAAGGGAGGAGGACGCCACAGGGCCAGGGCAGTGTCTGTACTGTAGGTGAGGTGGGCAGAATAAGCGGCGCCCAGACCCCCGGTGCGATGAGGAAGGACGTGGCACTGCCCCAGGCAGGGCAGGCGAGGTGCTGCACGCCCAGCCCTGGGCAGGAGCAGCGGTGGAAGCCCGCCTGCTCCAGAACCCAGCACTACGGACAGGCCAGAGCCCTGATGGCTGCTTCCTGATCGAGCCTGCCCTGGTCAAGTCTTGCCACAAGGGCCAGAGAGTTCTGAGTTCTGCTGCGAAGACCACCATCTTGTCTTCTCGTCTCCCCAGTGCAAGCTGCCCACACTGGGCTGGCCAGGGAGTCCTCAGGGCCCACACTGGCAAGGCCAGGGCCAGAGGTATGCCTCTCGGGCCCCTGGGCAGGAGAAGGGACGGAGGGACTAAAAGCTCTGGGCTTTACTTCTCCCCTTCTGGGGCTCTAGCTCTGACCCCCACTGGTGGCCACCTGCGGTGTGAGCCACTGGAGCGGGCCCTCCCTGGCTCCCTGGGTCCCCTGTAGTCGGCGCAGCCGCAGCTCCTCCAATCCTTGCCACAGCTCCTGGCGCTCCCGGGCTTTCTGCTGCTCCCTGGGGAGAGAAGGTGAGGCAGCTCCCACACAGGGGACCCCAAGTCCAACCTCCCTCATCGCCCCCTACCGCGAAGGGAGGCTCAGGGCCGCATTCTGCCCTGGAACGCTCTAGGAGCTCTGTTAGCACAGCGCTGAGGCCAGACTGCTCCTGGCCTGCACGCAAGCAGCACAAGAGCTGGCCTGGCTGTGGGGGAGAAAGCCACAGGGAGTCACAGCAGGGCAGTCCCTGGAGAACTACTGGGGAGCAGGGCTGAGGGTGCGGGGGGAAGCGCAGGCAGGATGGTGAGGGGGAGCTGGGGACCTGACTGCAGACTTGGGGGAGTCCTCGCTGCCCTTCAATCCCAGACCCAGGCTCCTGCTCTTCTCCCCGCACTCACTGCTGCTTTTCCAGCTTGTAGGAGGCTGTGAGCTCATCGAACAGCTTCCCGTTCATCTCCATGAAGGTCTTGAGCACATTGTAGATCAGAGAGACGATGGTTCTTGGCATGGCCGAGGGAGGGGTCGAGGAGATTTTTAAAGCAACTTCAATTTGACCCTACCGCCCTCTGGCATCTGCTTCTCCCTGCTCCCCACAGGCACCTGCATCCCTGAACTCAGCACTGCCACTCCACTTCCCTCTCGGCCCAGGGCCGCCCTTTGACACTTTCTCTCATCCTCCATAACTGGGTGGGTTTTGGGCCCATTTCTGAGGCTTAGGTCAAAACCTGGGCACTCACTGATTCCAGTGCTCCTTGGAGACTTGGTAGAGGGTCCCAAACACGGCGGGCAGCACAGTGTGGCAGTTGTCCTCAATGAGGCTCAGGATATACTCATTGTTCCAGAAGTACAGAGCCCGCTCTGCAACCTAGGGCAGAAGAGACGGCACAGTGAGTATGGGTGTGCACCATCTGGTGTCCAGCCCTGCTCCAAGTCGCCGCCTCTGCTCTGCACACCCCAGCACGAGGGCTCACTGACCTCTGTGGGAAATGAGGTGATAATGGAAGACTGTCAGACTCTGGGTTTGGAGCCCAACACTTGGGCAAACCCTAACTCTACTACGGGCACTGCCATGCCCATGTGACCCTGTATGAGGCATTTGACCTCTCAGCCTCAGATGGTGGATCTGTAACACCTTTTCTACTAGTTGTCTTAAGAATAAAATGAGATACTGGACATTAAGATATTTAAGAAAGTGAAATATCAAAAGTCCCCATGAGGAAGAACAGATTTAACTGTGCTTATGGTTCACGTGAATGAGATAAAGGTAGGGGTGTAGCTTGGGTAGAGCACTCGCCTGGCATGTGTGAGACCCTGGGTCCAATAACCAGCATTGCAAAAAAGAAAAAAAAGCAAGAGGAGGAGGAGGAGGAATGGGACAGAGTCTGTGCGTACACACAGGAAGTGTGAGCTACAGCTTGTTGCGATGTGTGGAGAAGCGTAACTGGGTCTGTAAAGGGGAACAAGAAAACTCCACTAACATATGGAGCAGGCCGGGCATGGTGGGGGCACATCTGTAATCCCAGCACTTGGGAGGCTGAGACAGGAGGATTGCTGTGAGTTTGAGACCACCTGGGTGACAAAATATGGTCAAGGCCACCGAACTGCATAGTGAGACCCTGTCTCAAAAAGACAAAAAAACTCAAATGCGGCAAAGTGATAATAGCACTCTTTCCCATTCTAGTTCAATTAACCAAACATGTTTACAGTTCTGAACCCTTGTCACTACCTTCTGAAGAAACTGTTAGCCCATTTTACAGATGAAGCAACTTCATCAGATCGGGAGTGGTGAAGTGTTTTGCCCAAGGCATCCCAGGCAGTAAAGACAGATGTCAGCCTGACCCCTTGTGTCCTGATCCTAAGCCTAGTATCTCATCATCAGACCCAGAGGACAAGCCAAGGGCAGAGAGAACTTCTGGTCAACTGGTCAGTCTTTCCAGATACAGCCCACCCCACCCTACCTGTGTCCACCCCATACCTGGAAGTGGGGGCTGGAGACACAGCGAGCCACCTGCTTAAACAGGGGCTCCTGGATCTTCACAAACTGGGAAGGCTCGATGACATCAAGAATCTCTTCCATCTCCCCAAGAAACATCACCTGCAGAGGGAGGAGAGGGGCCACAGCTCACATCTGCCCCAGAAACACATATACTGCTGCCTGCCTTTAGGGTGCTGAGCCCTCCCCACCTCCTCTGGTGGGCACCTGAAACCTTCCTCCTACCTCCTTCTGGGTGCAGGTTTTTGGCCAATATTTGAGCAGCCCCCGGATCACCTGTGGGATTAAGGCAGAAGGGAGTCACATCTGCAGAGTGAGGGGCCCTCCTTCCCCCCAAGAGGTACTCACGTGCTCTGTCAAGGTGGCATCCTTCTCCAAGAACTGTACCACACAGTATGCCAGCTGCAGGGGGTGGAGGAAAAGGACGTGGGGTCAACAGGGGACCAGGTGCCAGGCGGTTGCTCACTTACTCCCTCTCACCCTTATGCTCCTGGCCCTGACTGCTTCCTACGAAGCACAAGCCATCTGTTGAGGGTGTGGGGACGCAACAATGACGGCACAGAGAACTTTCCGCAAACTAACCCCTGACAACTTCGCAAAAGGACCCCTAGTAGATTCTTCCTATAGCCTTTGAGACTATAAAAGGAAGAGAGTCTCATTCAGTCCAGGGCAGGCAGAGAGGGAAGGTCAGCCTTAAGTGGCTGGTGGAAATTCTCTGAGGTGGGGGAACAGAATGAGTAAAGATGAGATCCTGTGAGAGTCAGGCTGACCTCCTGGGCCCACTGGCAGCCCCAACTCTGACAGGGGCGCCTCCTGCAGTAGGATCAGGCCTGGGCCGCACCTGGGCGTGAAACACAGACAGCGACTTAACGGAATGCAGTGGGATCAGGACGCGAACCAGGAACTGCTTGTGCTCAGTCTTCAGCGGCAGCGCAAAGCCATTGATGATGCTGGGGAGGAAGCAGAAGACAGGAGTGGGGCTCAGTGACCAGGCCTCCACAAAATCCTGAGCTCCAGCTGAGCCCCGAGGCAATCACCTTCCTAAGATCTCCAGCAGCTCCGCCACACCATTGAAGTGCTCAAGTTCATAGATGAACCTGCCAGGGAAGCAGAGACGCATGAGTATCAGAGCCAGGCGGCCGGTCCAGGAGCCCCAGCGGCCACCCCGACTGCCCAACCTCACCCGCCTACATATCCATCCATCCACCTCTTTCTCTCAACCCAGCGGCAATCTCCCCAGCATCCCAAAGCAGGCCTCACTGTGCTCTCTGCCTGCCCCAAGATCCCCTTGTCAGCCCAGCCACCTTTGCCCTAATTCCCACCTGGCTCAGCTTTTTTTTATTTTTTACTTTTTCCAGTACCAGGGATCAAATTCAGGGCCTGCTGCATGCTATGCAAGTGCTTTGCCACTGAGTTACATCCCTGGCCCTTTATTATTTTGAGACACAGTCTCGCTGAGTGTCCTAGGCTGGCCTTGAACTGGCAATGTTCCTGTCTCAGCCTCCCAAGCAGCTGGGATGACAAGTGTGCACCACTACACCCTGCTTCTCTTCTGTGCGGCTCTCCAGCTTGTCTTTTCCTCCAGCTCATAGCACTCTACCTCATCCCCCACATCAGCAGGCACCTAGCCCACGACCTTCGTTCTCCATACACTCAACCCAAGCAGTGACAAACACTGAGTACATATACCCCGTCCCCTGTAGTTCTCAAAACTCTCCTGGGAAGTAGGGCATATTAAAGCCATTATACAGAGGAGGAAGTCAACACTCAGTGGTTAAATTACACTTGCTCCAAAGTTAATGAGTGAGGAATCTAATGGACTCCAAGCTCCTAGAGTACTCTGATCATGTCTTACCTACTTGCCTGCTAAGAACAATAAGGGCTAAGGTTTCAGAGTCACCACCTAGGGCCTGGATCTATAGAGTGCTTTTGAGGTGCTACCTTATTTCACCCTGGGTATGATCCTTGAATTAGTTCAGGCAGCATCCTCCTTTTAAGGGTGAGGAACCCAGGAGAGTGTGTACATTCACCCAAGCACAGCAACCAAATCAGATACAGGCTGATTAACACAGAGCCATGGTCTCAACTACAAGGCCACAGGGCCCCCCAATGCCAGTGGGTGTTGGTGTGCATTTCATGTTTGCAGAAAGAATCTCTCTTTGGGGCCACAAGGATCATAAGTTTAGATCCTAGGCTCCCCTGCACTGCCCTAGTCCCTGTAATCTACTCCAATGGCCTTGACCTCCCCATCTGTAAATGGAAATAAACATTCAGTCTCTGCTGACTACAGGCTTTGTACAACCAATACTGTATTACAGAAAAAGACTTTGGTAAACTGCAATCCCACCTGGTCCCCACAGCCCAGGAGCCCCTACCTTTGTCTCACCTAAATGCCCTTCACCACCTCTCCCTTCCCACATCTCTGCTGGGTGGACAGAAGCCAACTCACCGGAGGAAAATGTGGTTGCATTGTTTCCGGATGTAGGCCCGGAGACCCAGGAACTTGCCGTACACCCGGTGCAAGATGGTCTTAAGGTACTCTCGCTCCCGAGGATCCTCACTGTCAAACAGCTCCAGGAGCTGTGGGGCCCAAAGTTGGGGGTCAGGTGAGAGGTCAACCCCAGGTTCCTTCTATCCTACTGTATGCCTTCCCAGAGGCCCACTTGCCCTATACCCCGCCCAAAATGCGCTCCCCACATCACCATCAGGACAAACTTTTGATCCACGTATCTCTTGGCCACAGAGGGCTGGAAGTCTGGGCTCTCCAAGAAACGCAGGAAAAACTCATATACCAGCTGGGGGAGGGAGGCAGACAAAAGGGTGAGTTTGGTCGCAGGGTTAAGCCACTCACTCCACCCTCTAGCCCTTACCCAACAGTCTGCAGGATAAGCAAACCCTCTCCCAGGCCCTCTGATCTCCTCTGAAGTATGGATACCACCCACCTCCCCACCACTCTTCACACCTGCAGATGTGGCCATGAAGGCTCCAGGTTCGGCTCATCCTCTTCAGGGTCAAATTCCGGGTTCTCACTGGGCGGCAGGGTCCGGAAGATATTCACTGAGATCTGGGGGCAGGGGAGGCTCCTTAAGAAAGATCCCTTGAAGGCAGACACCAGAAGAGTCCCCCATCCAAAATTCTAACGTTTTGCCCTCAGCATCTGCACCAGCAAGCAGCTCACTCCTTGTTCATCTCCTGAACACCCAGGCTGTGCAAGCCTAGGCCAGCGGCTGGGGACACAAGGACAGATGGGCCACATCTCTAGGCAGGTGCAATCCAGAGGGAAAGGAGATTGAAGACAGCGAGGGCCCCAGGCATTCTGGGAAGGAAATGGACCGTGACAGGAACTTCATGGAAGGAGCAGCTCCAGAGCCAGGCCGTGGAGTGACCTGAGGCAGGGCACTCCGGGTTTCAGCTCACCTCAGTCAAGGCACAGACATGGGCCAGGTGAGGAGGCTCCGAGCGGGGGGTGGGCAACAGCAGGCTCACAGGGAATGCAAGACACAGCGTCTTGCACAAGGGTTCCGAAGTAGGCCAGTAGAGCTCATGTGTCCCTCAAGCAGTTCCCCAGAGGGAAGTGGTGCTCACCATTCGGATGATGTCTGGGTAGACGGGCTCGATGAGGACGCCCCGGGTGCTTCCCACACATTCCACCAGCTCATTGAGTGCTGCCCGCTTTACCTCCTTCCCCTTCAGGTCAGCCACACAGTCCAAGAAGTCAAACATCACTCCACACTGGGCCAGCTTCCGGCTCAGCAGCTCATGCAGCTCGGAGGCTGGCACATCTGGAGAGGACAAGGGACTGAACCTGGTACCAGCTGCACAGCTCTGGGCAGGGCTGGGCCTCTGAGTCACTAAGGCCAGCTTCCCAGGCAGCCTCTGCTTCCCCTGGCCCCATACTCTGGCACCATCTTTCACTCCCTGCAGACAGCAACAGCTTGGGTTCTTTTTGCTCACCCCTAGGGGGGTAGGAGGATCTTCCTCTTTCTCCCAATCCAGGCTCAGAAAGTTAAAGATTTTAAAGCAAGATCTCAAGCCTTAATGTGTGAGTTTTTCCAAAACAGCCACTGCCACGCTCTCCTAAGTGGCACCTTGTACTTAGGGGCGAGGGCAGGACCTACAAGGTGACCACAGGGAGCCAAGCCAAGCACCAGCCCCAGGACCCACACAGCTGGCTGGGTTGATAGGGACCTCCTGAAACCCAGGCTGTGGGACCTGCTCTCGGCCCTGGCCTGTCCCCCAGGGTGGCGCCACCACCAGATGCCCCACCTCTACGGATGACAAGCCTGTCAGGCCATGCGTCAGCAGAGAGCTGGTGGGCTGCAAGGCCGTTCCGATGATGGAAGCCCTAGCCTGGAGGCACCTTGCAAACTCCCTCTGATGGATAAGCCTCACTCCACCCTCAGCCTGGCTGGCCCCTCTGCGGTGGGGGCGCCCTGGCAGCAGCCTCTGGCTCACCTTTGAGCAGGGGCAGTGGAGTGAGCTCTTGTTGGTTGCTCTGATAGCGAAACTGAGAGGAGCTGTGGGAGCGCCGGGGACGGGCCCTGCGAAGGGAGCGGCGGGAGAAGCCGTCCACCTTGTCCGGCGGCGGCACAGGCGACAGCCCAGGGGAGGAGGGGCTGGTGGGGGTGCTTGCAGGGGGCAGCTTCGTCTCCATGGTGGACAGGCGGCAAGTCAAGCTTTCAGAGCCCCTGGGGCTCCCTCCGGGCCCGGAGGACGCTGGGTGAGGCTGGGTGGACTAACTCGGCCCCATCCTGTCTGTTGGGGGGGGGCACAACCACAGTCCCGGCCCCCCCCCAGGGCCTTCGGCAACTGCCCAGTCCTGGGGAGCAGGCAGGGTGGAAAGGAGATGGCTCAGGCCTTGGGTCCTTCCTGGGGTTCCAGAAGAGTGCAGTTGGGGTTCCCACTCCGGCTCTTGGAAAAGGAGTCAGGGCAGAAAGGTCAGCAGGAGAGGCAGAGGCAGCGGTCAGCCCTTTACTGCAGCTGGATACCCTGCCTTCTTTTCCCTCCTACTCTCTCCGAGACCCCAAGTTAGGGGTGCAGCCTTCTTCTACTGCAGGCTGGTTTCTCTCTTCTCTCAGACGCTCCAGGCTCTAAAACCCCTTCCAAAATACGGCCTACTTCCCCAGCCGGTCCCACTCAGATGGGCACCCTAGACCTCATTGCCACCCCTTATCCAAACGGAGCTGCCCTGCTCCACTACCACCGCGGACTTCCAAGAACGGGCCCTGTTTCCCTACCACCCTCCTCCTTCACCTCAGCACCCTCCCCACTTCAGTGCCTCCTTTATGGTCCCCTAAACCTCAAGGTGGGAGACACTCACTTCTCAGAAACCCAGACTTTGGGTCCCTCACCCCCAGGGCTGTTCGCGGGGAGGGGTGGCGGTTTAGGGCTCCTCCGCAGCAGTTCGGCCGCTCGGGGCGCTTGGGCTGGGCGGCGGCGCTCCTGGGTTCCCTCCCGGGCTCCGGGGGCGCTGGGGCATGCCCCCAACTCAGCCCCGAGTCGGGGAAGGGCGCCAGATGGACTCCGGGCTGGTCAGGTCGGCACGCGCCTCGGCGGACGTCGGGGACTCGGACCCCGCGCGGCGCAGCGCGGCGCAGAGGGAGCCCCGGCTCTGCGCTCACCAGCGCCCGCCGCCCAGCTGCTCAGGATGACATCAAGTCACCTCCCCCCGCCCGGCCCGCACCTCCCCACGGCGCGGAGGGGGGCGCTGCGTCAGGGAGGCCCCGGGCAGCTGGGAAATGTAGTCCCCGCCCCTCTTAAAGGCAGCAGCGGGAGCACTGCGCTCACCCAAGAGCACCGCTCCAGTGTAAGGGTGCGGATCTCGAAGCCGGGTCAGCCAGGCGGTATGGCGGGGATGTGGGCTGCTGGACTCTGGAAGAGAGACTGAGCAGGGACAGAGGACTCCGGAGTTCGCCCTGGGGACGTGGGGGTGATGCCGGGACACTGATGGGAAAGAGGCGCGGCGTTTATGCCACCCCCACGGATTTGGCTTTAGCCACCTGTGCCCCAGGTCATCCCAGTAGTATAACCCTGCTCACCCCAGACTAGCCCAGCACTTCCAGAAACTCCTAGAAAACTGGCACGTGACTAGTTAATAGCCGGCGTTGAGTCATGGCCTACTGGGAGGGCTGCGGCTCACCCGAGGCTGCTGGGAAATGCAGTCCATTCTCAGGACTGCAGTCCCCCTCCCATCCTTTGCTGCCTGCGGTGACATCATGGTCTCCGGTTTAAAGGGCCAGCCATGGAGAGGCAAAGCAGGAGAGTTGAAGGTGCTTCCCTGGAGCTGTCACACACTTTTGCCCAGTCGGACTGCCCAGTTGGACCACCCAGTTGGACCTCCCAGCCACTCTGGCCTTGCAGATGCTGAAGCATGGTCAGAGGGAGCTCTGTGATCAACACCCTGCTGATGGCTACCCAAGGCACAGCTGGGATTGGAGGAATTTGGCATCCTGGCCCAAAGTTCCAGCTTGCAGGCCTGCGTCGAATCCCCCCCCTACCCCCCCACCCCCCATTCCCCAGAACCTGCAGCCCCAACACTTCATTCTCCTGAACTGCTGTGAAATCTCCACGTTGAGCTTTTGTCTGGATGCAGAACTCATCCCTGCTGAGCAGCAGGAGAGGGTAATGAGGTCAGGGGGGTGCCTGGGGCCCTTTTCAGAGTCAGTCCTGCTCTGCTTTGGGCTCTAGGGGCCACACGGTGCGGCAGAGGAAACTTGGGTGCCCAAGAGGTGCCCACCTGCTTGAGCAACAAACCGAAGGACTTCGTAGAGGACTGTAAGTTGGTTTGGCGGGGATGGGGGGGCTATATCCCCAGAGACTGGCCACTGCTCCCCTTGTTCAGAAACCTTTAGCAGCCTTATCCCAGGGGCCCTATCTGCCAAACAGGAACCCCTACCCACCTCCCAGGCACAGGAGTCCTGTATAACCTGGAAAGGGATGGACCCATAGAACCTTCTGCAGCCAAGCCAGGACCGTGAGGCCCCAGCAGGAGTTTCTTGCCCAAGGTCACACAGGTCAAAAAGCAGGGACCAAGCAGGGCTCAGTGACAAGTGCCTGCATTCCCAGCAGTCAGGGTGGCTGAGCCAGGAAGATGGAGAGTTCTAGCCCCACATGGGCAAGTTGGGGATGCCGTATCTCAAAATAAAATGAATAAGCTAAGGACATAGGTCTATGGTAGATGGAGCTGGGGATATAGCTCAGTGGAATAAGCGCCTGCCTAGCAAGTGCAGGGTCCTGAGTTCAATCCCCAGTACCGCAAAAAAAAAAAAAAAAATAGGTCTATGGTAGAGCAACTCTGGGTTTGATCCCCAACAATGAAGAAGAACAAAAAAAAAAACAGGGTCTCCATCCCCCTCTTGGCTCCAGCCCCTCCTACAGACACCTTGTGCTCTGGTCTGAAGGCCAAACTGACCAGGAGGACAGGTGCTTTGTAAGAGCAGTGCTTGGTTCGAAGAATGGGAGACAGAAGGATGTAAGACTTCTGGAATAAACAGCACTTGTTTTGTTTATTATTATTTTTGTGTGTGTGTGTGTCTTTTTGAGACAGTCTTGCTATGCAGTTCAGGCTGGCCTTGAGTTCCCCTTGTAGCCCAGGCTGACCTCGAATTCAAAGCAATCCTCCTGCCTTAGCCTCCCGAGTGCTGGGATTACAGGCATGTGCCACCACATCCAGCACCACCACAGCCAGCTAATAGCACTTGTTTGGGTTGGGTTGGGTTGGGTTGGGTTGGGGTTTGTTTTTGCAGTGCTAAGAATCAAACCCAGGCTTGAGTGCATGCTAGGCAAGTGCTGTAGCCACCACAGTGGGTTACACCTCCATCCCCAGAAGTGATAACTGAACTAGGTCTCAAAATAGGCAAAACTGTCAACTGGAATAGGAGAGGTTTGCTAGGTTGAAATACTTTTCTTCTTTTTGTTATTTTGAGATAGGGTTTCACCGTGTAACCTAGAGTAGACTTGAACTCTTTTTTTTTTTTTTTTTTTTGAGGTACCAGGGATCAAACTCAGGACCTTGTGCTTACCAGGCAGGCACTTGTACCACTGAGCTATTTCCCCAGCCCCTAGACTTGAATTCTACGATCCTTCTGCCTCAGCCTTTTTTTCCCCTTGAGACACCTGGGTTGGTCTTCTGGGTTCACCAGATTCTTCTACCTTAGCCTTCCAGGTAGCTCCACCACCACACCCAGCTCTTTTTTTACCTGTTTATTGTTCTACAGATTAAACCCAGGGCCTTTAGTCTGAGCTACACCAGCCTGCCCCACTCCTTTTAAATTTTGAAACAAGCCAGGGATATAACTCAGTGGCACAAGCACCTGCCTGGAAAACACAAGGTCCTGAGTTTGATTCCTGGTACTAAAAAAATAAATTTTGAAACAAGAGCTAAATTGCTAAATTGCCAAGGTTGGGCTAAATTTTATTTTGTGGGGGTGCTGAAACTTGTGATCCTCCTGCTTCAGTGTCCTGGTCCCACACATGCCTATGGCCATGTCAGGCTTTTTTTTTTTTTTTTTTTTTGGAGACAGGGTTTTGCTTTGCAGTTCAGGCTGGCCTTGAACTCATTTTGTAACTGGGGCTGGCCTGGAACTCACAGGGATCCTCCTGACTCAGCCTCCCAAGTGCTGGGATTACAAGCATGTGCCACCACATCCAGACCCCCACATCAGGTTTTTAACATCTTTACTGAGATAGCATAGATATACTGTTCTAGGCAAGTGAGTTAGACAGAAATATTGTAGGGCCAGGCTCTCGAAGGAGCCAGTATGCAAGACAAGATACCTTGCAAATGAAGAGACAAAAAACTAAAGAAACTCGCCCACATACCTCCCTAGGGATGGACGTCAGGGATTGATATTCTAAATAGGTAGCAATCACCTTGAAGAGTGACTATAACCCAACCCCTTGCAGGAAAAGCCCCTGTTCATGACTTGCTTCCCCATTTCATCCCAATTTAATCAATTTTACCTCAACAATTATTATAGGCCGACCATGGTTTTGTCCCACCTCATGCCCACCTTGCAATTTCCCATTCCCCATCATACCTGGCTCCAACTAAATTACATCTCTAGCCCTTTTGTATTTATTATTTTCAAGACAGGTTTCAGTAAGTCACTAAGTTGCCCAGGGTAGGGCTCAAACTTGTATCCTCCTGCCTCAGCTTCTTACTATGCTGGGATTACAGGTGTGTGCCGCCATGCCCAGCTCAGTGTTCTTAAAATACTCCTAAGTGAACTTTCTATTTTGGGTGTGTCTGGATCTCACTGTACTCCTGAGTGCCCCAAGCTACCCTCCTGGAGCTCCTTTGGCCCGAACACCTTGTTCCTTGGCATCTTCCTGGAAACTTCCTCTAGCTTCATCCTGTGAGCTGTCTTCTCAAGAAAAGCCCTACCCGTCAGATAAGATACAGGCCATTAGCCAGACTTTGTAGTACATGCATGTAATTCTAGCAGTCTGAGGCAGGGGCATCAAAAATTCCAGCCCGGGCTGGGTGGGGTGGTGAATGTCTATAATCCCAGCACTCAGGAGTTTCGGGCCAGCCCCACTACATAGTGAATTTAAGGACCCTCTGGACTATATAGTGAGACTCTGTCTCCAAAAAACCAAAAAAAGCTAGGCATGGTGGCACGCACCTGTAATCTCAAGCACTTGTTAGGCTGAGGCAGGAGGATAGTTGCGAGTTTGAGGCCAGCCTGGGCTACAAAGTGAGCTCAAGGCCAGCCTGAACTGCATAGCAAGACTGTCTGAAAAAGACAAAAAAAAAAAAAAAAAGAGAGAGAGAGAGAAAGTTCTAGACAGCTCTGCAATTTAATGATTTAGTGAGACCCTGTCTCAAAATTTTTTTGCAAAGGCACGAAGGGGGTAGGGATGTAGCTCAGTGCAAAAGCCCTGGGTTTAACCTCCAATACCAGGGGAGGAAAAAACCCCAAGCCTGCAAGGACCAAGTCAAAAGCTACTGCCCCTAGGTCACCATTGTGATCCCTTCATACCCACTTGATCACCCTAAAAAACTCCCTGGAGGAGGCAGCGCATACCTGGGGGGGAGGGAAGACTCCCTGAAGTCCACAACAGTTTGCCCGATGAGTTTCCTCCCACTTTTTTTATTTTTTTTGGTACTGGGAATTGAACTTCAGACCTTGCGCTTGCTAGGCAGGCGCTTGTGCCCCTGAGCTACATCCCTAGCCCTCTACCCACTTTAAAGTGCTTCCCTGCCCCCAGAACCCACTTCTGGGCACTGCTTGCTCTTTCCTGCCTCTCCAGAGATCCAGGCCTCCAGGAGCCACCCCACAGTGCGTTGTCTAGGCCCAGGGTATTTGTGAAGACTGCTGGGCCTGCCAGACATGGTGGTGCACACCTGTAGTCCTGAGGTAGGACAGAAGAAATAAAGCTAGGTAGAAAGGACACAAGGAAATTGAAACTTTAAAAATTGTACTTTTGAGGCCGGGGATATAGCTCAGTGGCACGGCACCTGCTTTGCAAGTGCCAGGTCGTGAGTTCGATTCCCAGTACCAAAAATACATAAATAAATAAATAAATAAATAAAGGTACTTTAAATAAAAACTGCAGCTTCAGAGCCCAAACCTGGTTTATTTACTTTCTTTTCCTTCTCCTGAAACCCCAAAGCTGAGCCACTCCCTTTCAGCTGCAAAAGGATCAGCTCCACCCCTTTCACTTGCAGATGGAAATGACTAAGTGTAGCCCATCCTCTCCCACCCTCTAAGACTAAAGCTGAACATTATCAGAGCCCACAGACGTCCACATCTGAAGACACACAGAGGATCCCTAGTTATCTACTACATTGTGCCCCATTTCTCTGCCCGCTTGCACTATACTCTTGAGTGCTTCCTGTAGCTACCTCTAATGACTCTTCCTCATGCCACTTTTATTGGCATGTCCTGAAAGTTCTTTTTCAGTGACAGTAGTCCGCGAACCTGCACACTTGTGTTAAGGCTTATTTCAAGCCAGGCGTAGTGGCGCACACTTGTAATCCCAGCACTCGGGAGGCTGAGGCAGGAGGATCGTTGAGAGTTCGAGACCAGCCTGGGCTACAAAGTGAGCTCAAGGCCAGCCTGAACTACATAGCGAGACCCTGTCTCAAAAAGACAAAACAAAAAAAAAAAAAAAAAAAGAAAAAAAAATCCTTATTTCAGCCTTGGGGACCCTTAGACCCAGCCTGTGACGATCCTAGCCCTTGGGAGGCTGGGGAGGCTGATCCAGGAGGATCGCCATGAGTTTGAGGCCAGCCTGGCCTACACAGTGAGTTCAAGACCTGCCTGGACTTGAACACAGCAAGACCCTGTCTCAAAACAACAAAAACAAATAAACAAAAAAACTGTTGGGCCTGAAGCTAGGGCTGAGACTGCATCCCAGAAATACTCCAGTGGAGACCCAACACCATCCTCGCTTCCAAGAAACTGTGGTCCTCCTCACTCTGCAATATTGTGTATTCACTCACAGGGCTTGGTTTCCCGGTTGTGGGTAGGTAGAGTTGGTTTCCCAAGAAGCCTGTGTGATTTATCTGTGGGAGGTGGCAGAAGGGCCTCTGTGCCCCTCACAGCTCTGCTGTAGCACGCACTGCGCTGCAAATCAGGCTCAGGAATGGATACACAGGAACCTTCCCTGATGCAGATGTGGATGCCCCACCAAGTTCTAAGAGAAAGCCATGGGTGCTGTCTGATCCTGATGTCCACCTCCATCTAACCCTGTTGTCCACCTCCCTCAGGAAAGCAGGCTTCAGAGGTGGCCACCTCAGAACACCTGAGCCTAGCCTTTGTCTGTAGTGCACCCTCTTCCCACCGGAGGGGAGTGGTCACCCTTTCTGAGACTGGCCATTTTACCTAGACTCTAGGAGATACTCCCCTCCACTACTGCTGCTTTGGGAAGGGGAAGTGCAGTGATTCTACAGGCGCTTGGGTGCACAGCCTCAGGTTCCTCCCCTCAGATGGGATCACTAACAGCTCCCCTGCCCCGCACATGAGCTCAGAGAGCACAGAAGAGGCAGCACATGGTGTCTCTTCCTTTTTCTTCTTTGTGTGTGTGTGAACCCAGGCGTATTCTACCCCTGAGCTACACCCCAGCTCTTTTTGTCTTATTGCTGGGGAGCTGGGGATATAGCTCAGTGGAATAAGCGCCTGCCTAGCAGGCGCAGGGTCCTGAGTTCAATCCCCAGTACCGCAAAAACAAAACAAAACAAAAACAAAGAAAATGTTTGGGGCTGGAGGTATAGCTCAGTGGTGTAAGTGCTTGCCCGCTAAGCACTAAGGCCCTGAGTTCGATCCCCGGTCCCGGAACGGATGTCTTATTGCTGGGAGATAGGGTCCCACTAATTTGCCCGGGTTAGTCTCAAACTTGCAGCTCTTCTGCCTCAGGCTCCCAAGTCACCGAAGGCCCTCACATCAGCCTGCCTCCCTGCACGGGGGGGGGGGGGGGGGGGGGGGGGGGGGGGGGGGGGGGGGGGGGGGGGGGGGGGGGCGCTTGTCATTGTTTCCTGAGTCCTCTGGGGTGCAGACCCTTTCAGGTACAGAATGAGTGGTCCTGCCTACTCCTAAAGTTGCGGGGATAAAACTGAGGTTGGCTGAGTGGGGACTTGTCTGAGGTCACCCAAAACTCAGACTGTAATCTGCTTGCCCTGGGTCAGGGCCAGGTTGCCCATGCTTCAAATTGTCTTTTGGCATTAGACTGAAATAGAGTCCAGCTCCCCAGTAAAGCTAAAATAGAATTGCTCTTACTGGTAGAGGGCCCTCAGGTCTCCCACAGTGTAAGAGGCTTTGTGGCCAACTCTGTAGAGCAGGGGTTGGCAAATGTTTTCGATAAAGGGTGAGAAAATAGATATTTTAGGCTTACTGGCTCCTGCCTCCAGTACTCAACTCTGGCACTGTAGCAAAAAACAAACAAAAAACCCCAGCATCACATAGCCTTTTTAATCAGCAAGCAAGACCATATCTCACTGGAACTGTTATGGACACTGAAAGGTGAATGTCATAACATTTTTCATATGTCATGAAATGTTAATTCTTCTTTTGATTTTTTTAAACTTTTTTTTCTGGTGCTGGGGGCTAAACCTAGTGCCTTTGCACTGAGCCACATACCCAGCCTTTTTTATTTTTATTTTATTTTTATTTTTTTTTAAGAGCAGAATATATTTATTGAGAGACAGAAAGCTTCTATCCAAGAGAGGGACAGAAGGGGGGCCTGAGTGGGTTACCCCCTTTGTTTTGGTTTTTACCTTTTCTTTCTTTTTTTTTTTTTTTTTTTTTTTTTTTTTTTTTTTTTTTTTTTTTTTTTTTTTTTTTTTTTTTTTTGTCTTTTTGAGACAGGGTCTTGCAATGCAGTTCAAGCTGGTCTTGAGCTCACTTTGTAGCCCAAGCTGGTCCTGAACTTGCAATGATCCTCCTGCCTCAACCTCCTAAGTGCTGGGATTACAGGTGTGCACCACCACGCCCGGCTCAGTGCTCGTGCCACTGAGCTACATCCCCAGCCCTTCCTTTTTTATTTTGAAACGGGATCTAACTGAGTCACTAAATTGCCAAGGCTGGACAAAAACTTGTGATCCTCCTAGTTTAGCCTTGCAGAGTGCTGGAATTACAGTGTATGCCACTATGCTGCTTCTTTCCACACTTCCATTTTGTTTGGTTTGGTTTTGTTTTTTGAGACAAGGTCTCACTATGTAGCTTAGGCTGGCCTCAAATTCGCATATTCTCTTGCCTCAACCTCTTGAGTACTGGGATCACCAGTGTGCACCACCATGTCTGGTTTTTCAACCACTTTAGAGTAAGATTTAGCTCACGGGCTGTACAAAAATAATACATCACCTCAAGAAAGGTGGAACCCATTCTTTATTGATTTTAGAATTAGAATTATGAAAAGTTATTATTATTCCAGAGAGGGCCCCAAAGCCTGACCAACTGCAGAGAGAGGGAGGGTCAGTTAATCTCCTGCAGAACGTTCAGTGGTGAGGGTGAAACCAGGACCTGCCTAGTGATGGAGTCTGCAAAGTTTATTAAGCTGTTTTCTGATCTGGAAAGTATTGACAATAATCTCGACCTTAGAAAGTTAAGAGGGTTCAGGGTCCTGAGTTCAATCCCCAGTACCGCCAAAAGAAAAAGAACAACAAGAAAAAAAAAAAAAGAAAGAAAGTTAAGAGGGTTGAGTGCCCAAAAGATAGTAAAGCATTTTATAAACACAAATGTTTGCTCACTTATTTCCACAGATGCAAGTTGCCAGATGTCACACTCGCTTGACTCCACTGGAAAGCCTGCTACAGTTTGATAGGACACTGTCTCTTTAAATCCTTCCTAAACACCTGAAGTATTCGGACGAGTCGGCACATGCGTATTCCTCTGCGCGACCCTAGCCTTCCCCTTTAGCCAGAGGTAGGGAGGTTAAAGGTCCTCCCACACAGTACTTCTACGCAAGCGCACATCATGATTGAGAGCCCTATATCACGCTTTGAGCCCAGTCCTTTTTTCGCTCCTGAAGGCTCCGCCCCTCGCGGCCAATCAGCGGGACGTGCTGTCTACCATGACCAATGGCAGCTAGTGTAGGGGCGTGTCCTGGCGTCCGGGGGCGCGGCCTGGCGCTGAGGGAAGCGGTGGGGCGAGCCGGGGGCTCTAGTGAACAGCGGAGCCGGACTGGATCACCCGCGGGAGGACCGCGGAGGCGGCCCAGGCCTGGCGGTCCAAGAAATGTCAAGATGGCTGAGTTCGTGGTCGAACTCTGTGAAAGAACGGGTGTGCCGCTACTTGCTGCAGCACTACTTGGGTCACTTCTTCCAGGAGGACCTCAGCCTGGACCAGCTCAGCCTGGATCTCTACAAGGGCAGCGTTGCCCTCCGGGACATCCACTTGGATATCTGGGTGAGGAGCGAGGCCGGGACTGGGAAAGGGCCAGGGATGGGAGCGCAGCGACGCGGGGCTCAGGAGAGTCTGGCTGGGGGACTCGGAGCCAGGCCGCCTCTGGCGGCCTCGGGGCGTCAGGGCACCCCGCCGGTGCCTCAGCTCCTTCCCAGAGACAGGCGAGGGAGCGAATGTCACTGCCTGGGAGTGCCAGCATGGTGACATCGAGGCTGGGGGCGAGGGAAGGGCTCAGAAGGGCCCGGGGACTGAGGGCTCCGGTGGAGTGGGGCAGTGACAGAGTTGGGGACGAGGCAGCCTGTAGGGAAGGCTGGGGTAGGGGTCCAGGTCCCTGGCAAGGGCATCTATGGACAATGCGCCCTGACCTCCTGACCCCACAGTCCCGAGCCCGGTGGGTGGGGTTCGCCTCCGGATGTGGATGTCAACAACCGCGTCAGCGCCCGTGTTGATCAACACGGCGTGTGACTGCTACCATAGCCCACTTCCTGCTTTTAGGAGAGTGGGGCAGACCCAGCGTTGTTTAGGGAGAGATTAGGGGCCCGGCATCCCTGCCTAGGGGCAGCCCTCCAGGAGCCCTGGACATCTGGCCTGGGTTGGGGGAAGCAGAGGAGAGATGCTGGCAAGCTGAAGGAAAGCCTGGGAAGAAAGGTCTGAGGTGGAGGCCTGAAGCCCAGGCATGGGTGAAGGGCCCGGCCCAGCACTCAGCAGACCTGGGGGGTAGCAGGGGAGCCAAATAGAGCCCCAGTTTAGGATGGTACTGCCTTCTAGGTCCAGAGCAGCATAGTGGGCACAGGTGTAAGGCCTTCTCTGTTGGTGGCCCGAGGGATCTGTGCTCTGAGCAGGAAGAGCTAGATTTAAGGGCCAGGTAGGCCTTGGGAGCCTCCTGAGTTGGGGACACCTCCAGGAGTATATTGTCTGTGAGGTTCAGGGTGGGAGGCCTTGTCACCTCAGCCTCTTGGCTGGCCCAGGCCTTGGAGTGCCCTAGAAAGCACTTCTCAGTGCTCTCCGCTCTTGGAGGGGGCTCATGGGCTCCTGGCTAGGCTGGTTTTTTTTTTTCTTTTTGAGACCAGGTTTCCACTATGCACTTCAGGTTGGCTCCAACTCACAGACCCTCCTCCCTCAGCCGCCAGAGTGCTGGGATTACAGGCATGTGTCACCACGCCCAGCTAGCTAGGATGCTTTACAGTTTGGCCCCTGGCAGAATGCAGACACCTCAAGCTAACCAGCCTCTTTGCCCCGCCTTCGTGGCCCTCCAAAGAGTCTGTATCTGGAGACTCAGGTGCATTGGGAAGGAAGGCCTGGGTCTCAACTTCAGTCCTTAGAATATATAGGGTGACTAGATCTTCTGGGCCCTAGTGTCCCCATCCCTAGAACTCAGAAAGGAGTTTGGACCTAGTCTCCATGTGCCTTGAGGCTCTGCTTGTTTTGTTTGTTTGGGGGTTTTTCTTGGCTTTTGTTTTGCTTTTTTTTTTTAGATGGGGTCTTGCTATGCAGTTCAGGCTGGCATTGAGCTCACTTTATACCTCAGGCTAGTCTCAAACTGGCAATGATCCTCCTGTCTCAGCCTCCCAAGTGCTGGGATTACAGGCGTGCCAGCTTTGCTTTGTTTTTTAAAGATTGTCTACTGTGTAGTCTGGGCTGGCCTTGAATTCAAATTTACTATATAGCCCCCAGGCCGACCTTGACTCTGGCTCCTCCTGCCTCAGCCTCCCAAGCACTGAGATTAAAGTGTGGGTCACCACACCTAGTTTCTGCTTGTGCTTATTTGTGCATCCAACAAGAGTATGTTGAGGCTCTCCTGGTGACACCATGTAGGAGAACATGGTCACTGATAAAGGCACATGACTGCTGCCTTGAGAAGCTACCAGGCTGGTGGGGGTGCAGGCACTTGGGGGAGCTTGGTCTTGGCTTTTTTTTTTTTTTTTTTTTTTTTTTTGCTATCAAGAATCAAACTCACAACCTCTTGATTGCCAGGCCAGCCCCGTGCTGCTAAGCTACATCCCGGCCTGGGAGCTCAGTCTTGTGCCTCAGAACCACACAAGTGTCTGAGGCTCAAGGGTCCTACCTGTTAAACTCTATACTTGCCCAGGCTGAACTTGGGGTGCTCTGCCCTCTGCCAGGCTGGCCCATGCCTAGAACATGCCGCTGTGTCCCTACCCGCTGCCTGCTGCCTCATCCTTGCCTTCTCTCGGCCCTCAGTCTGGATAGGTCCAGTCCCTCCTCTGTGCCTCTTCCTCTTTGATTTCTTCCTGATGTGTGCGGAGTGCCCTGGATGTGGCCTAACTGGGTTAGCAATAAGATGTTTTATTTACCCATGTTGTATGGACATGGGCACATAGAAGATGCTCAGTTTTTTGCTTTTGTCTTTTTGGTTTTTCTTTTGTATACCTGTGCCGGGGATTGAGCCCCAAATCTTGTGCACTGACCTACACCCTAGGCCTTATTTATTTATAGACAGTCTTGGTATATAGTTAAGGCTGGACTTGAACTCACTATGTATCCCAGGGTGGCCTTGAGCTTCTGGCAATCCTGCCTCAGCCTCCAGAGTAGATTGTGGGGATTACCGGTGTGTACCACCGCTTCTGGTGAGACATGGTTTGGATTAATTGCTCAGGATGGGCTTGGACACATTATCTCCTGCCTCACCCTTCTAGAGTTCTGGGATTACAAGGTGTGCTTTACCATGTCCAGCAGTGATTTTTGAGTTGAATGGAGAGGGAAGCATTTGGGGTGGTTTGAAGGTTGAGCCCCTTTGGATATAGGACAGCAGGGCCGGCCAGGGTGGGGAGCGCCATGAGCCACTGGAAGGCCTGTGGGCAGCGTGCAGAGGGGTCAGAGCGCTCTGCAAGATGAGTGGCTAAAGCAAGACTGTGGCAGCCAGACGGGCTGCACTGGGCTCATTTTGTCCCTTGTCTGCCCCAGGCTGTGAACGAGGTGCTGGAGTCCATGGAGTTGCCCCTGGAGCTGGTGGATGGCTTCTTTGGCTCCATCGAGGTGGCTGTGCCCTGGGCTGCGCTGCTTACTGACCACTGCACTGTGTGTGTGTCTGGCCTCCAGGTCACCCTGCAGCCCCGTCAGGGCCCAGGTGAGGTCAGGCACAGCTAGGGCAGGTACCTGGGAGGAGCTGCTTGAGTCTGGTTACCCTGAGACCCATTTCTTCCCTCAGGACCAGGGGCTGCTGACTCACAGACTTGGGCTTCGTGTATGACCTCGAGCCTGCAGCTGGCCCAGGAGTGTCTGCGTGATGGGCTGTCTGAGCCCTCAGAGCCACCACAGCTCCTAGAGGGGCTAGAGATGTTCGCGCAGACTATCGAGACTGGTGAGTAGGCCCTTCTTACCTACGCTGGCCCCATCCCTTTTGTGGCCCAGGAACAGAGGCTGTGGGTTGCTGGACTGCCCACAGGGGAAATGACTTCTGTCTAGCTGCTCTACCTGATCTGAGCCCCACAACACCCCCAGTGCTGCGGAGTATCAAGGTGACCTTCCTGGACACTATCGTGAGGGTGGAGCACTCGCCCACTGACCGTGAGCACGGTGTGGCCCTGGAGGTCCATGTGCAGAGGTAGGGGCAGGCTGGTTGGGGTGGGACAGTGGGAGCTGCTGCATGGCCTACCAACCCCCCATCTGCCTAGCCCAGGCTCCTGGGAAGGGGTGGGCCAGGGCCATGGTGGGCTGGGGAGTTGGGCTATGTTGGGAACCTAGACTGATGGTCAGGGGCAGGCAGTGTAGGCCCAGAATGACTGGGGTCCTGAGGACCAGGTTAGATCCCGAGAGTCGGAGGAGCAAGGGTCAGCCTGAGCCCCCAGCTGGACATGGAGGTCCAGAATGGTCTGGGTATGATGAGCAGCTCTGCAGGTTGGGCTCCCCACCCCCATGGCCCTAGAACAGAGCACTGTGTGGAGAGAGGGCTCCAGGCCTGGGGTGGCCGGGACAAGGGCTGACACTGCGCTCCCCAGACTGGAGTACTGTGATGAGGCGTTACGGGACCCAAGCCAGGCACCCCCCATAGATGTGCACCAGCCACCCGCCTTCCTGCACAAGCTGCTGCAACTGGCAGGTATACGCCTGCACTTCGAGGAGCTCCCCTCACAGGTGGGCAGTCTACTGGCTCCCTTACACGTGATTGCCCTGCCTGCCTCCATCCCTCTGACCTTCTCAACTCTCCCCGTAGGTAGAACCACCAAACCTCCCCTTGCAGATTGGCAGCTGCTCGGGGTACATGGAGCTGATAGTGAAGCTGAAGCAAAATGAGGCTCTCCCAGGCCCCAAGGTGGGTCCCCAGCCACTTGGGAAGGAGAGGATGTGACCCCTCTCAGCCCTGTCCCCCAGCGATCTGGTCATCCCTAGGCCGGGGTGGCAGGGTAGAACATCAAGTGGGAGAGATTACTGCTGTCTTGAAAATTAGAGGAACTGGGGCTCATACAGCTAGTTGCTAACAGAATTTAGTGTAACAGTGGGCATCTCTTCCCCAGGGAGAGAGTAGGTGGGTGGGAGCTCCCAGAGGGGCTGCATGGTGGGCCCGGGCTCCATGTCTGTTCCTTTGTCCCCCAGTTGGAGGTGGCAGGACAGTTGGGCTCTCTGCACCTGCTCCTGACCCCTCGGCAACTCTGGCAGCTCCAGGAACTTCTCAGCACTGTCAGCCTTGCTGGTGAGGCTTCCAGGCAGTCCAGGGGGAGTGGCAAGGGAAGGCCAGCCAGGCTGGACTGAAACAACCCCACCCCTACCCCCACAGAACCAGAAGGCCTGGCTGACAAGTTGAACAAGAGCCGCCCGCTAGGTGCTGAAGACCTGTGGCTGATTGAGCAGGATCTAAACCAGCAGTTGCAGGCTGGCGCTGTAGCCGAGCCCCTAGGTCCAGACCCCCTTACCGCTCCTCTTCTCAACGTGGACAGCACTGGTGGGTGTGGGCCCATGCGGTCGAGGGGCAGCTATGCGTGCAGAAGTCCGGGGGATCCAGTGTGTCTGTCCTGAATCCCTTGCTTTGTCCTTAGACCTCTTTTTCTCCATGGCTGGCCTCACAAGCAGTGTGACCTCGGCTGTGTCCGAGATGTCCCTCTCCGACGTAGACCTGGGCTCCTCTGTGCACAGCAATGTGGCCTCCCGCCGGCTCTCTGCCCCAACCCATGCAGCAGGTGAGATGGGACCTTGGGCTGTGCTCTAGGGCAAGAAGGGATAGAAGCCTCTATCCAGTGGGCTGTCAGATACACCCAAGAGGCCCCCAGTGATGCCTGGAGACCAGCCACCCATGACTCAGTTTCCCGGGGACCTGGCTGGGGGAGGTGGTGCAGTGGTCAAAGACTTGAACTCTCTAAGTCAGGCTCCCTTTTTATGCAGAGACCAAGCTGTATGTTTCAGTCAGTGTTTGAGCTTATTGGTCAGGCATTGGGCTGGGGGCTTTAATCACATCAACCAACCCTTTTAGCACCACGAGAGGGTGTGCTGAGCCCAGTCAGAGGGTCTGGCCAGCCCCCAGTAACCCCATGATTGGCAAATTTGGCCCTCACAGTGCAGCTTACCCAGTTTCTCGAGACTCCAGGTCCCTGGCTGCCTGTCACTCCACATGGGGTCGCCATGAGCTCCCAGGAGCCCCTTGCGAAGCCTCTGTCCCCCCAGGAAAGGCAGCCCCCACTCTGTTTCCGGACACCACGCGCCCTGACTCACTGCTGAAGATGACCTTGGGGGGCATGACCTTGACCCTGCTCCAGACTTGCGCCCCATCTTCTGGACCACCCAACCTCGCCGCCCACTTTTTTGCTGAGTTTGATGCCACCAAGGATGGGCCCTTCAGCTCCCGAGACTTCCACCATCTTCGGCCATGCTTCGAGAAGGCCTGTCCCTGTAGCCATGTCCGGTATAAGCCACAAGCCTAAGGCTGGGGCCTGCAGTGAGAGCTCTGGTGTCACCAGATCCATGTTCTGATGGTGTCTTCTTCCCTGCAGGCTGACAGGCACAGCTGTACAACTGTCATGGGAGCTGCGGACTGGTGGTCGGGGACGGCGAGTGACCAGTACAGATGTGCACTTTGGGCAGCTGGAGGTACTAGAGTGCCTGTGGCCCCAGGGCAGTTCTGAACCTGAGTACGTGGAGGTGAGTACAGAGGTGAGGCCTGGGGGCTTGGGTGGGCATGGAGGGCAGCTTGACCTTGCTCACCTCCCACGTCCTATCCCAGATCCTGAGTTTTCCCAGTAACCTGGGCTCCCAGGCCTCAGCTCAGCCCTGTGCCCACCTACGTCACATACAGACCCTGCGCCGCATGCCCAAGGTAACCTGCTCTGGGATGAGGTACTGTTGGCTGCTTCCCATGGTTTGTTCACCTCCCTCTGGGTTCTGTCAGTGTCTCCTCAGCCCTGGCCCCCTCCCCCTGTGTCCCAACCAGCTACACCATACTATTCCAAGGCCTTTGGGCTGCTTCCTTCCTGCTTGGTGCCTGTAGTTCTTAGTCTGTTGGCCTCTTCTGTCAGTGCAGCAACCTGCTGGGCCTCTGCAGGTGGGAGGGGCAACTGACAGGTGATATTTAAAAATCAGTGTGTCTTTCTCATTGGCAGGGTGTTAGATGTCCACCCCAGTCCCCTCCTGTGTTCCCTGTCCAAGCTTTTCCCCCACCACCAGGAGGACTTGGGTTTTGTGTTGAGAAGCCCTTTCCTATCATCGTCCCTCTTCCCCATTGCCACCTCTGTTCTAAACACCTTCACTCCCAAACAGAGCCGGCCCCGGCGCTCTCTTGCCTGCCATTGCCACTCAGACCTGACCCTGGACCTAGCTGACTTCCAGGCAGATGTGGAGCTGGGGGCTCTGGACCGACTTGCAGCCCTGCTGTACCTCGCTGCTACACCCCCCGAGCCGCCAGCTGGCCTGCTGGTGAGATGTCCTGGGGCCTGGCTTGAGTGGACAGCAGAGTGTGGTCCTGTGGCTCTTGACTGCAGTGACAGGAGCCTTGATGGCTCCTCTGATCCCAACCCTTCCACAGACAGAGCCCCCGCTAGCCACTGAGCATCAGACAGTGTTTCGGCTCTCAGCACCCCGGGCCACACTGAGGCTGCGCTTCCCCATCGCCGACCTGCGGCCTGAACGAGACCCCTGGGCAGGCCGAGCTGTGCGGGCTGAGCAGCTGCGCCTGGAGCTGAGTGAGCCCCAGTTCCAGTCAGAGCTTAGCAGTGGGCCTGGTCCCCCAACCCCTGCCCGCTTGGAAATCACCTGCTCTGACTTACACGGTAAGAGCACCTGGCAGACAACACCAGGGCAGTGGCGAAGGCATCTGGAGGAGGTGGCTTTGGGGTCACAGTTGGAGCAGGCCCTGACACGGACCTTTACCAGCCCTGTGGGCACTGCCATTGAGTGGAGTGGAAGAGCGGGCCCTTCACCCCTGGGCTGCTGCATGCTGTGAGTGTCTGATCTGATGCCTTTCACCTCTCCAGCAACCTACGAAGATGGAGAGAAGCCACCTGTCCCCTGTCTGCGTGTCTCCAAAACCCTAGACCCCAAGAGCCCAGGCCACAAGTACTTCCTGCCCCAGTAAGTGGGGGCTGAAGAGAGTTCTGTGGCCGGGGCTGGCTGGGGGCCAGGTTCCAGTGGTCAGTGACAGATCTATGTCCCGGCAGGGTAGTGGTGACCCTGAACCCCCAGTCTAGCAGCATACAGTGGGAGGCAGCCCCAGAAAAGGCAGAAGAGCTGGAGCTGTCCACCGAGAGCCCGTGCGAGCTGCAGGAGCCCGAGCCTTCGCCTTTCTCCTCCAAGAGGACCATGTATGAGACAGAAGAGGTGAAGCCTGACCCCACCTCTGCCATAGGAGCCAGCTGTGTGATGAGGCTGGGTGACAGGACCACCTGGGATGGGCATGGTTGACCCAATACATGAGTGAGAATTTGTGTTTCTTTTCCTTCTTTCCTTCCTCTTTCTCGTTCTCGTTCTCGTTCTCTTTCTTTCTCTTTCTTTCTCTCTTTCTCTCTCTTCCTTTTCCTTTTTCTTTTCCTTTTCCTTTTTCTTTTCCTTTTCCTTTTCCTTTTCCTTTTCCTTTTCCTTTTCCTTTTCCTTTTCCTTTTCCTTTT
>PVLD010007500.1:0-91034 GCA_004027595.1 Dinomys branickii | reverse complement strand
CTGCTTGCATATATGAACATTATATGAACCCATGGTGACCGGGTGGGCAGCGGAGAGAGAACCTCCCGGAGGAATGCCACTCAGACACGGCAATATAGCAACATGTGAAGGACAGAGAGGAGGGAGGTGGATATCCTGAACTCGGGAGGGATCTGAGATAGGAAGTGAAACCCTCGGAAAGTCTAAGCAGAACCTCCTCCGGTGGAGGGGATCGCAGATCTGACATGGCGCAGTTGGAGGGAGATGAGATAGAGAGGGAGGAGGTTGCCGCTCCAAGCACACCCCTGGCCCACGCCCTCGTCTCGGCATTCATAGCTTCAGCTTCGGAGACCCATTGCCCAGCTGCAAGGGGTGGGGAACGGTAATGCTGGAGCCACAAGGTCTGGACCCGCCCCCACCCATAGCACGACAACAGGGTGGAGCCGGGCGGTCCGCTGTGAGCATATGTGCTTTCCCACCTCCAACCATGGCAGTTTGTATACACCCCTGTATGTCATAGTATAGTCTGAGGCAGCTATATCTCTTCCCAAGGTGAGAGTCCAAGGATATAGATAAACCCAGGAGTACAGTTATTATCACAGGGAAGATAACTGATTGAGTGGTAGAGCAAGGGAGATGAGGGAGGAGAAAAAACGAACTGATCAAAAGGGCCATCATCTGTGTAACCTGAGTACCAAAGATGAAGGTAACATTATGTAGGACAGCATCCAGAGCTAATTCCCTTCCATCTTCTCTATAATTCTGTATTTCCTCAGTCGTTTTTGTACTAGCAGAAATGAAGATAACTTTATATTATACAGCATCCAGTGCAAATTCCCTACTATCTTATCAATAATTTGTCATTTCCTTTAATGTTTTTGTGTTAACTAATGTGAAGATAACTATGTAATACAACATCCAGTTCTAATTCCCTACTATATTCTGTATAACTTTGTATTTTCTGTATTGTTTATGGCTTTTCTGGTTCATATGTCTCCATTCTTTTGTCTTTAAAATAAAATTTAAAAAAAAAAGGTGGAAAATGAAAAGAAGAGAAAGCAGACCATAGAGAAACAACAATTTCATGTCTCCGTCATGCCACTGTTTTTTTTCTTTCTCATGTTATCAGTCCTGCATCTCTCCTTTACTCATTTGTATTTTTAAGATACATAGTATCAATGAAAAAGTAAAGGAAACTTTAGGACAGTGCCCATTACGTGCAACATTTGTTAAGCCTCTCATGTTAAGTGGTCTGTCTTGTCTTGTACTGCAAAAGTAAACCCCAGTGTTTGGTTGTGGCAAAGAAAAGGACTGGTGTGCAACTGAGGAAAACAAGAAAAGATAAGGGTACTGAAAGCTCTGGGTTCAATTCCTAAAACTTGAAAATTTAAAAAAAAGTCTCTAAGGAAAAGATAAGGAGAAGCAGTCCCCTGAACCATTTCTCAGTTTCAACTCACACAGCTCTTTCATAGTTTCCACATATCCTGTTCTGAGCCCAAGCTACAATGTCCCTTACATTTCCACTTCTCCGTCCCTAGAGCCACACCCCAGGAAAGCCAGGCATAGGGAAGACCAGTTAAAAGACAATGAAGAATTTTAATGTTCTTCTCCCTGTCCTCCTAACATATTAAAAGACGCTTCACAATGAATTTTAGGAGAATGTCCTATTCTAGTTGTTCTGATGGCTATGTCCACAGACCTCCCATGCCTCAACGAAAACGGAAAGCTTCCTTATATTGTTAAAGTTCATAACGTTCCAACACCACATGGCTCAAATGACAAGACTTGTGTTCTGCTCATTGTAGGGGTCTTCAAAATCACTCTTCAACACGAACAATGTTACCCGCTCCCCTTTTCACTCATTTAACATAAATGAGGCTTTGAAAGGTACAGACAATTGCTAGGCTAGAAAAGATGGAAAAAGGAAGATCTTGGCCCAAAAGAGTGACAACTTCTGGTGACAGTGATAAGGTAATAAGACAGGAAATCCTTCTTGGCAAGAAGACATATGCAGCCTGTCCTCCGAACCAAGTTATTTCAGGCTCTCACTTTCACCCAGAAGTTTAAATGGCAGTCAGTTGAACTCCCACCCTTCATTCTTTCCCTATTTTACAGACATCTGTGAAGTACGCAGACAGTAAATGTTGGTCACAGTGACGTGAATACCCCAGGAGAAGACCTACACATCAGTTCAGAAATGAGGCATGAAAAAATCACTATATTCTGAAAATATTTTTCAAAAAGAAAAAAAATTAACATCAACCATTCACAAATACTGCACAGCATATTCCACTCTGATTCAGAATGACAACCATGTAAAGACTCCATGTCTATAATAAACGACATTTCACTAAAACCAAGAGTTTGGTTTATACTGGAAAAGAAAGATGGGTACAGTGGTCAATGATGCCACTTGGAAAAAGTCTAAAGAATAACCATAAAATACAATGATTTGTTTCTTATATGTAACATGTAGTTTCCATGAGACTTTTCTAAGACTTTCAAGGCACAAATTTGTCACCTATTTCTGAATCTTGAGAAACACACTGTGGCAAGTGGAGATCGTTGAAGTACAGTATTCAAAGGAAAAGGTCAGATGGATAGAGGAAGAAGTGAGCAAAGGGCTTTGCTGCTTAAACCTTTATCCCAGAAAAGCTATTTTGTGGTGGATTCCACTGTACCAGAACAGCAAAACTGTCCCTGCTGGCCAATGAACTTTTTATATGGCACCAAGGGGCAGATGCCTAGCACAAAAAGGGCTTATAAGCCATATTCTCAATTCCACACTCATAATTATGTCACGATGAGTAAGTGACTGACTTCTGGGATTTGATTCAACTCTTCAAATCTTAGCATGGGTAGGACCAGATCTTTACCCTTTTTCACCCAAAATTTGTACACAACTTTCTCACTGACTATCAGCAAACCTGCTACAACAGAAAGAACTTTGATCCATGTATTACGGAAACATGAATCATAACATACATGTTTCTCAAACACCACAACCCTGATAGGAAACCCACCTCCCACTTGAAAATCACCACACTAGATGTTCAGTAAGCCCTGTAACACTTATGTTTTAAATATCCATCAATCTCAGCTTTATCTTAGAAAATCCAGCCATATCTCAGATGGGAGATTGTACCCACTCATCCCTCTAAATCCATCTGCTCAACTGCCCCTGACTAAGCAGAACCCCATAGTAAAAGCCAAAGGACAGGCTCTTCTCCTTCAGGATGGGCTCCTGACTTCATTTCTGAGACTCTAGCAAGGGTCCTCTGGGCCCAAGTTTTTCTCTTCACAAGCATGATCCATCATCAGCCTTTGACTGTCAAACTGGATGGCAATAAAAGCCAGGGGCCTTCCTGAGACAGTGACAGTCTATTTCTAGTTTCTGCTGTATGTAATGACTTTGAAATCATGTTCCAATCTACTAAGTTTACCAATCTGAAGCCTAGAATTTTATTTCTTTTATGAAGACTACTCTTAAAATATTCTGCAGAAATAGAGCAATGTAAGAACAAATTCTGCGTAACACAGAAACTTTCTCTCATACACTTTGCACTTTTTCACAATGTTCAGGAATAGTTACTGGTATATAATCCAAAAGGACTGGAGGAAATGGATTAGTTATTTCATTAAATTGTAGAACTGGCTCTTAATCTAGAAATGCTGACCAACTAGCAGCTGCCTACGAAGCCCTTGAAATGTACACTACCACTTCTGACTGTATTTTCCCGAGGGAGAAGGGTGATTGTTTATACAGGATTTTGAAAAAATCTGTGACTCAAAAGAGGTGAATATTCTACTTGCTGTTCAGTGGTTGCAAACACACACACACACACAAACACACACACACACACACACACACACACACACACACCCCATACTGTACCACCACATTTCCCAGAAAATAAGAACAGGTCTTAAATTGACTTTTGTTCCAAAAGACACAATAAGGTTTCTTTTCAGGGAATATCTTTTTCATGTATAACAACCTACATTTATTCAAATACAACGATCTCCATCTACTCACGCAAAAAAATCTACACTTATTCAAATACAGTCCTGCCATCTTCTTCCGGAGCACCGTCATAACGGCCCAAACCGGAATTCCAGCCTGAATCTCTCGCGACTCCGTTTCCTATAGAACCACTGGCTCCATCTCTCCTGCCCAGTAGTACAGCTTTCCTTAAATGAGCACTTCTTCTCCATGGAGCCTGCTCATGGTGCCCTGGCCACATGGCTATCACGGACTTTAAGTCCCATGAATTCTTCACCCAAGCCACAACCTCTTGCTGGCTGGGCTTCGCAAAGTTTCTGCTAAATCAAGTGTTTACTAGTGAAGACGTATAAGACAGCAGTGACTACAAAAATGATGATCCACACGGAATGAGGGAACATAGTAGGCACCAAAGTTCAAAAACCCATTTCTTAATTTCACAGGAGTGCATTAAGTACATCTGGTACGACACACATTTAATTCTGAAGGCTTGTATTAGACACAGCCACACCTGTTTACGATCCAGTGTGTACCTTATTTTGTGTGCTGTGTCTGTACTCTGACTGGACATTCGACACTAAGTCTTGAGCTCATCTGCTGGCACACACATTTACCTCTCATCCAAAGGTACCTGCTAGGGTATTTAGGAATTGTTAATTATAATTTATATTATCATTTATTGTAAATATTGATATCAATCTCCTTACCTATTATATTTAATTATATATCAGTATTATAACTTAATATGTCCATCATGGTTTGCAACAGAAATATTAAATACACCCACCTGCCTGAGGATTTTAACTGGGGCTTTTTCTGGGGGTAGGGCTTATATTATAAGCATCCTGAAAAATGACACAAGGGCTCGTTTTATAATTAGGTGTAATTTTCAGGGAAATATGGTAGTATTGTTATATATATATGACTTGAACTCAGAGAGAGGCAGGAGGAGGAGGGCAGGAAAGCAAATGGTGATAGAGAAATTACAGAATGATACTATCACTTTACATTTATCCAGCATCCTATTACACTCTCACGGTCTTCTACCATCTTGCACAGAGCAGGTGCATTTTTATTCTTAGTCTCTGCAGTCTACTGTTCCTTTCCAGAGCAAACTCCAACGTATCTCCTATTTCCTTTCACTTCCTTGCAGTAATTGTCTCTTCTCTCTCGCTAGTCTTCACCTGCTGAGTCACAGCCAAGAGAGCACCAGGGTTGGGCTCAGGGAGCGTTTCAGGACTGCCGGGGGCTTCTGCACAGGCTCGCCCCATTACCGGCACCGCCCTACCAGCCCTCGCCTCAGCCCCTCACATCGGCACCAACTCTGTTTGCCTCTGTCTTCTCTGGAGAAGGAGAAGGGAATGAGCCCACGGGAGTCAGGATCACGAGACTGTGACGCGGCTCCAGTTCTGTCCTTTACCGTGTGATGGGCTCATTTCATTCTGAATCCCGTTCGTGTTCTATGAAGATATGGTGCTTCCAGGGACCAGTTGGCCAGCACTTCGACGCCTAACAATGTATTCATTTTTTCATCCTGACTGATACTTTAAAAATTCAAAATTATTTAAGGGATTGTCAGATCTATTCTTTTAAAACATGTTTATCTTATTTTAATGTTCTGTATGTTACTCTATATTACTCTGTATGTAAGATGCCTTTTTGAAACCTATAAATGATCATGTTTAATGTGGATTCCTTGCTGCACATGAGAAGTAAGTTTAGCAGCTTTAAGCCTTCAAAAAGGTGGGGGTTTTTGCTCTTGTTGTTTGGTACCGGGAATCAAACACAGGGCCTTGTGTTTGCCAGGCAGGCACTATGCTGCTGAGCTGCATACATCCGCTGTATACATCCCTGGCCCTCAAATAGCTTTTAACTATTCCATTTCACTGTCAACTTCTTGCGTACACCATTACTTCTGCTTTTACAACACGAACATATGGGAGAAAACAGGAACTTAAGCAACCAGCTAAGGACCCAGCTTCTTACAGGTGTCTTAATGGTAGTGTCTTATATATGACTTACAAAGACTCTCCTTGGCCTCTGAATCACTGGGAAGGGGTGCAAAAAGACATGGTCAAGAGAATCTAAAACCTGTGATTGAAACACCTGACAGAGACCTGAACTCAAATCAGTCCGTTTTTCATTCAACCAAATATGCACTGAGTGCTTGATATCTGATGCATGATGCAGTTCTAAACCACATAGACAAAGCCTTGTTTTTATTGGACTTTCTTTCTAATGAGGCAGTCATTACCCAGGAAGTATCTGTGTGACAAGAATTACTGAACACTCATTAGTCTCAAGAATTTTCAAGGTCCTGAAATTAAAACAATGCTTTTGTAACAGCAAATAAATATAAGGACAATGCCAGCTATTAGTAAAGAATTACATTTAACATTTTGGTTCTAGGCTGGGCGTGGTGACACACACTTGTAATCCCAGCAACTAGAGGCTGAGAGGGTTCCTGCAATTTCGAGAGCAACATGCTCTACCAAGTGAGTCTTAAGTCAGCCTGAACTGCATAGTGAAACCCTGTTTCAAAAGACAAATAATTATTTTTTGGTTTTATTTGCTTCTTATATGAAAAACCAAAAGTATAAGTAATTTAAATAAATTTAAAATTATAAAATATGATAAGAAATAGGGAGATAAGACTTTGTGGAGATGGGAAGGGAGAATATAGGACAGGGAGGAGGAGAAGGGGAAGTAATGAGGATCAAGATGTGATAAATATATGAACTAATGATGAATGCAATTATTATGTATTGAAAGCATGGATTAATAAAACATAAAGTTTAAAAATAAAAAATTGGGTATAAGAATACTTTATGTATGTAAAGAAGTCCTATAGTCTTACCAAGGCATTTGAATGCTTCACAAAAACCACATTAAATTTATGAAAGTCTTATGAGAATTACATTAACTAGGCTTGTAACTGAGCTGTATTAATTTGTTCAGTTGGTGCTCTCTAGGTTGCTCTGAATGCAACTAACCAGGAAAATGTCCTTCCAGCGTCTCCCCACACCCAAGTTACAAACTGGAGGAGACCACTTGGCATTTCTGCAAGACTCAAGTTTAAACCTTCCACAGTCACGTGTCCCCATCTTCCACTCTCATAAAACCAGTTTTTCTTGACCCTCCTGTATACTCACTGTCTACTTGATTTCAGTGCCAGTAGGAGAAAAGAAAAGTACCTGAATGAGTTGAAAACTGACACCCACCAAAAATCTGTACTAGAATGTTTATTGGTGCTTTATTCTTAATTGGCTAACTTGGAAGCAACCAAAATGTACTTGAGGAGCCAAGCAGATAAATTATGTGTGGTATATCCACACAAGAGAGAATCACTGTGCATATCAAGAAATAAGCTATCAACCCACAGAAAGACACACAGTACCTGCAGCCCTTGGAGAATAAGGCTAATTTTGTCATTAAGGCACATAAACATGGGTCTGCTATTCTAGCAATATTCCCAATATTCTTTAGAATATTTCTACTGATGATTAATTTTAATTTTATGGGTTTTATTGTATTAAACAGTGAGTACTTAACAGCAAAAAAATCACAATAAAGTACTGAATTTTTAATATTCATTGAATGTAAAAAGCATCAAAACCTTCCACATTGACTGGCCTCTGGTGTACAAAGTCTGAAAAAAATATGAGAAATAAATTCCTATATGAACTATAATGAAAATACCAATAGAACTTGTGGAGAACTTTTCTCTCATTGCTGAGACAAAATAACTGATGCTTAGAATTAAAGAAGGAAAGGTTTATGCAGCTCACAGTTTGTGGAGGTTCCATGCACACTCAGCTGGCTCCAAGGCAGAGTGTCACAGGGAACAGCAGAGGGCAACAGGTTCATGGTGGCAGAAAACAGCAAAAGCAAGGAGAGCAAAAAAGCAGGAGCAGCCTGAGCAACCCTCTTTCCCTCTCTTATATTGTACGCAGGCTACCCACACTCCAGGGTGAGTGCAGCATTCACACCCATAATCACGGCACTGGACCTCGAATTAATCACAAAAATTCTAGAAGCCCACCCCATGACTGCGTGAGGCTTTGGGGGACATCTGGACACAAACCATAACATTCTGCCCCTGGCCCCCCAAACACTCATGTACTTCCCTTTATGCAAAAAGCATTTTAGTCCACCTTTAACAGTTGGCAAATTCCTACTCGTTTCAGCTCTGCTGAAAAATCCAAGTCCCAAGTCTCCTCTGATATCTAAGGCAAACTCTTAGCTGGGAGTCCCTATACAAATGCAAAGTTAAACATTTCCAACATTCAATGGCACAAGATAAATACTAGCATTCCAAAAAGTACAAATAGGGAGATGCAAAGCATTGGGACCAAAGCAAGTCCAAACTCCAGCAGGGCAAACATGAAGTCCTGTAGTTCCATGTACAACAGTAGAGGCAATCTGTGGCAAACTGTGAGCTCCCTGTGGCTCCACCTCTGTGGCTCTTCTAGTGGTTGTAGCTCCCACGGCTTCTCTCTTAGGCCTGCTTTTTGCTTCCTCCTTGCTGCTTTCCTTAGACAATCCACATTCCTGGCTTCTTCAAACTTCAGGGGTCTCCACTGCACCTTTGGCTTCACATTCATACTTTCACACACTATCCTCTCAGGAACACACTGCCTGACCTTCCTGGACTCCTGAAATCTGGGTAGAAGCGTTTTTAACCTCAGGAAACTTGCATTGTACATGTGCCTAAAACCAGCACCACATGGATGATGCCAAGGTCTGCTGCCAGCTGGAGCAGAAGCCAGGCTTTCCTCTCTCTTAGCTGTAGCACGTCAAGTGCCTGGATCACTGAGCCCTCTGAATCAAATTCTGAGGAACAAATTCTCTAGGTTGCTGCCATTTTGGGACCTGATATGGCCTCTGCCATTCTGGAACATGGTGCTCTCTGCAGCTTTCTCCTCAGAGCAAAGTCTTTCACTTTCACAGTTTTGAGGCTGCAAGCAGTAGAGACTTACTGCTTCTTGTGATGCCCTCAGGTCATCTTTTATATTCTTCTGTCCCTTCTCAGCAATCAAGATGTCCTCAGTTCTATATTTGCAGTCCACAGCTTTGCTGGAGCTTTTTTCCTGGCCAAAGTCACAATGTTTTACATCATCCTGCTGGGCTCTTTGCTCTTGATTCACAATATGAATCTGGCTAAAAGCCCTCAATAGTAGCCATGCCACTGCCTCAACGTTTGACTGCACTGAAATTTCTTCTGCCAGATGAATTAGTCTGCCACCCTTAATCTCAGCCTCAGGCAATGTCTCTGGACATGAACAAAATGCAGGCAAACTTTTTGCCAAGCCGTAACACACATCATCTGGAGTCCAATAGTCAATACAGTCCTTCTTCACAGGACAAACCTCCAGCACCTGGTCTTTACTGGCAGGATTTCTATCAGCCTTCTGGTCTTCTGAGCTCTGACCAGAATCTACCATACAAAAGAGCCTAAGGTGTTGCAGCTCTACTCTTTCAGGTGACATCTCTGAACCTTTCCAATTTCTTCCCAGAAGCCATTCCCAAAGGCCCTTGTACCACATGGTCAGGTACAGTCACAACAACGACCCCACTTCTCTGGTACCAAATTCTGTTATGGCTACTTTTCTCTTTTTGCTGAGGCAAAATAGTGGATGCCCAAATTAAAGAGGAAAAGCTTTATTTAGCTCACAGTTTGTGGAAGTTTCAATCCATACTCAGCTGGCTCCAAAGCAGAGTGGCACATGGTAATTCATGGCAGCAGAAAACAGCAAAATTAACAAAAACAAAAAGAGAAGAAAGACAGAGCAAGCCTCTGTCTCTCCCTTGTATTGTATGCAGGCTGCCCACCCCAGGGCGGGTGTAGCACTCATACCCATAATCCCAGCAATGCACCATGAATCAAATGCACCACAAATTCTAGAAACCCACCCCATGACTGCATAAGGATTTGAGGATACATCTAGACACAAACCATAACAGAACTCTACTACAAAAATAAGCTTTGCTTCAACTGTCATACCCAGGGCAGTCCTCACAGGACAATTGCATATTCCTTACGAAAGTATTGCTTACACTCACAGTACATGTGTTGTTTTCCTGAACTTTCTTGTAGACCACAGTTGACCTCTTGTTTGCTTTTCCTGTTGTCCTACTAGGTCTCTGTGATGTTGTACCTGCCTGTTCATCTTTCTACTCACCAGTGTGCTCAACAATGCTTTTGTGTAGTTGCCTGGGCAGAAACATTTTGTTTTTCCTCCACTGTCATGATCTCTTATGAACTCTAGTCCAAATCCTCTAAGAGAAATTCTGTCATATTCTGCACTTGTTATTTTCTTTGTAAACTATCAAACTATTTATAGTACACATGGTTAGCGTTGGGTAAAACACAACCATTGGCCAGTGCTGTGCGTTTCAAGTGACATCACCACTGCTGCATAACTCATCAACAACATGTATCCACTCCGCGTCTGGTTTTGTTGTTCAAAGTTCCCATCATGGATTTCTGTTTTATTGAGATTTCCCTATCAGTAGTTCCATGATGGTACAATGTTCACAGCAGTAGCACCAGTTTGCTCTTTTTGAGGCCAGTGTTACTTACACCTTTCTGAAATCCGAAGATTGCACTATACAGTTCTCTGTTTTGAAATTCCAGCATTTCATTTGGAATTTCTGCTTTGTTCCTCTGTACAGTTCCTTCACTGGTCAACTTGTGCTGTTAGCAGACATAACATCACTTGGAAGCCAGTTAAAGGAGTTCATGGAGTTCGGGACTTCCCATTAAAGTTTTCTACATACTTAAAACTAATCTAATAATTAATTTTAAAATGCATGCAACTCAATATGCAACGTTAAGAAAAAAATTAAAAATAATTAAAATTTTAAAATTAAAAAGTAAGCCTTAAAAAAAAAACCAACACTCCCTCAACATGACCTTCCTAGTACAACTGGATCTCCACAGACAAGGCCAAGTGCCAGAACAATGAGGTCTCCAAGAATGAAACGAAAGAGGAATGCTTCATTCAAAAATTCAGTCAACTGGAATGAACTAACTGCCTACCAAGTTTTTTGGTTGCTAATTATAGCTTTTAAAGCTTTCTCCTACCTAATTGGAGGTTAAACTCAAGAGACATTCACACATAATTCACCCCAACAGCTGGAATTAATTGGCACCCTTGCACAATATTTCTGGCAGTAATTCTTCTAAAACGGCTATAAATACAAAAGCAATTTTCTTGAAATTTCTATCCATATGACTAATCAAGTCTTTAATTTAAAAAATTAAACTGCTAAGACTTTTGATTAACAGAGACATTACTACCACACTCTGTGTGGCCACTTTTACATGAACATACTTTGGAAGAATCATTTCTAAATCATGAGTAATAAAATATCTAAACAACGAAAATAGACTTATGATACACAAACTATGTCACAGATAGTTATCTTCGCAGAACAACTCATGAAAAATAATTCACAAGTTCAGGCTCATTCTACCAGAAAAACCTGTAACAATTACATTTTCTAATTTGCATCACATTATCTTGAAAAAATATTTTAGAAGGTTTTTATTTCACTTCCAGGATTACCGTTTGCATACACATAATATTTCCATTACTTACTACACAGCAAGGCCGGCAAGGTCAAAGACTACTGACTGTAAGAATGAAGGAAACATTTTCTAGCTCTGAATAAGTCCCTCTAAAATTTCCCAGCTCTGAAGAAGTCCCTCTAAGAGTATCTGAATTTAATTTTTAGAAATAATTATAGGACGGTTTTAGTGGTTTCCATGGGCATTTTTCTTAAAGACAGGATTTGAAAATTACTACAATAAAGCCATTATCTTTCAAATTTGTAGCTCTGTTTTCCTGGAGGGCACTTTGGGGCCCTTTACAAATCTTGATTGTGCAACTGGAGGATCCACCATGAAACCAGTAAGTTCTAGCCCACGTCAGATGCTCACTTACACACAAACAGCATCACAGAATATAGCTGGCTGCAATCCTGTGAACAGAGCATGGAATGTGGCCTCGATCTGCCAGATACATTGTGAAATACAGGTCACATTAGCTACGTAGAGACATTTCCGCTACATCTATAAGCATGTTCTTTATGAACAGGCCCCTAGTGATTCAGATGTTAATGTACCATGAATCCTGAGCAGAAGCCAAAATTTTGGCAGCATGGGCACTGCAACCAAAGGTAACCTTTCACGATTTCCTGAGGAGAATTTAATTGCTTGTTTGAGCCTAAAAGGACATAAACTGTGAATCTACCAAAACAACTTAATCAGCAAATATTTGAAGTACTGCCAGTAAAGCGCAATGTGATCCTCACGGCTGGCTATCTGACTGCGCTACTGATGTCAATTTTTTCATTACTTTTAAAACATATCATGGTGGTTGGTAGGAAATCATCACCATACCCTTAGGCCTACTGTTTGGACTATTATAAAAATAACTTATTTTGTAGCTCTTCACAACTTCATGAGCCCATTAGATTATCACAGGTCAGTGCAGTAGACAAAAATGCCAAATTACACTATCTTTTGAACTTCTTTAAAATGAAAAGGCAGCTTTGTGGAAGAACCTGGACATAGCCACACAGCAGCTATCAAGTGCCAGAGGCTTGCAATCAGTACTCACTCCAGAAGTATCATCTTTCTGATCTGCAAAGCTATTTTTAGTAGTTACTGTTAAATCTATTTGGATTTAAGAAACCAGAGGTTTCTGATCTGATTTTCCAAATGGTTCACAGTTCCCCCGACAGCAAATGTGTCTCAAACTATTTGGGCAGCCTCACCTACCAACACCATTTTCACTCCTAGAATGTGCATGCAGATGGCTACAGGGGATCGGGTCACGGACACCTGCCCTACTCCTTCACTAGCCGCGTTGCTCTGGCCAAGTGACATGCTTTCCCTCATCTACAGTAAGGAGAATGCAAGCAGCTCACAGGGCAGCTGTGGGGCCCTTATGAGGTAATGCATGCAGGAAGTCAAGTTCTCAGTTCTCACCGTCTATGCAGAATCAGCATTGTGTATCATCGCAATGCTTTAATTTTCTAAAACTCAGTTCTATACACACCCAGATCTTTAACCTACGCCTTCCCTTGCAAACTCCAAGTCACAAGAACACTTACTTTAGATTTCTTTTGTATTTGTGAAAGATTTTGGATCACTTACAAACACATGACCATAAAATTATTGCTTAGTTCTACAGAAGATTGAACCAGAGACTGCACTGAGCTACAGCCCCAGCCTTTTTTTACTCTTTATTTTGAGAAAGGGTCTCACTAATCACTAAATCACCCCAGCCAAGGAAAGTAAATAATTGAGTGAGAATTGTTCACTCACTGTGCCTCCATCTTCAGCTCCCAAGTATTCTGACATATTCAATGGAAGATAAATTTTCAAACTACTCTAATCATGGTGGTATTTACACACCAAACTCAAACTGAGATCAGAAAATCTCCTTTAAATGTGTCTGATGATAAAGAGTAAAAGCATTCACTTGGGGTAGAGAGATTAATAAGACTACAGAAAAGTGATCTGATAGCCTGGTTCTATCAAGACAAAATTTTAAGACTTTGAACATGAGGTTCGATTATTAATATATGATATTCTAAATAATGGGTGGGCTCAATGACCTCCATGTCCCCCCCCAAAGCCACCATGAAGAGGGTGAACAAACAGGGACAAGTTTATGACTTCTCTTTTTCTTTCTCTTGGGAACTGAACTTCTGAAAAGAGTAACATGATTATCTCATTTTACCAAAAAGGTGGTAATTTTTAAAAACAGTTTATCAGTGTCTCACACACAAAGTAGTACAAATCTTAAGTAATCAGCACAAAGTTTATACATCTACATAAACTGCATTCGGATCAAGCAATATAAATTATTAGCATTCTGGAAGCTCTTTCATATCAGCTTCTAAATACTGCTCCTTCCTTGAATTATCACTATCTTGATTTTTAACCCCACAGATTAGTTCTGCACAATCTTTCTATGCTTTTCTGTGTCTGTCCCTTTCGGCAAACATGTTTCATAGTGTATAAATGTGTTTCCGTCATTAATGCACCTAAGCTTTCAAGGTGAGTGTTGGCCAGAAAGCTTCAGGGCCCACAGGTGCTGTCCATGGGAGACTTCTCTGTGTTTAAAAAGATGAAAATAAGATACTTGGCAGCTGAAACAGGTGACAAGTGGAAGAAGCGCAATTCAGGATATGGGAGAGAAAGAAATCCTAAAGGTGAACTGGAATTGCAGAGACAGACTCCAACACACTGGCTGAGTACAGTGTGCGAGAATGAGAATAACAGTCAAACTGAAAAGGAAAGACAGGAAACGGTGGCCCTTGTGATAAAATGAGCTGCCATTTTGATAAAAATTCTACAAACATTTGGATAGATTTCTTATGAGGAAAAGGAAAGTTCTAACTTAACCCCAGCACAGACAACCTGGGAGTCAATGAAAACAGTATTAACACTGACAGCAATGGGATATCCGGTTCAGGGTATTCAAAGTAAGGTTTGGTTTGGTGTTAACCTGGAAAGACTAGAATTATGCTAGACTATCTAAAAACTACATTGCTGAAACAACTCAAGCCCAGATGTGGATTGGGAAATCTTCATAAACAGAAGACAGCTGGTACCAAGGGAAGGTGAATTCTCCTGAGGAAAGGAAGAGGGTTGAAGCCATTTACAAGATGCCCAAAGAAATCAGAACTAGAAGACTACCAGAGATGTGGTAGGACTTCAAAATGGCAGACTAGCAAATAAAAATACAGTATACCTAGTTAAACACTCACACTACAAAGGAACGTATTCACTGCTTTTCTGAAACTGAAGCTTCACTGATCATTCTGTGTATTATCTGACAATCCTCCAAGCTTTGGGAAAACAAAGAAAGAAGGGAGCAGAGGAGAGGTCTCAAAAATGAACGATGTCTACAGAAAGAGAAAATTCGTAGTTGTAGCAGCAAATGGTGTCAAGTCACAAAATGGGGTTAAGGATGACCAAAAATTTTGAAAATGTCATTTTTTTTAAAGTGGAAGACATGAATAATCTGGTGTGATTTTGTTTTGCTGTGTTTGTTTTTCTAATGATAATAAGGATGGAACTAGGCTCTTCACACTGAGCTACAGCCCTTTTTCATTATTATTATAAGCACAGGTCTCACTAAGGTGCCCAAACTAGGCTCACGCTTGCAATCCTCCTGCTTCAGCCTTCCCCTAGAATCCTGGTATTGCAAGTGTGTATGACCACACTTGTCTACAGGTAACCTTCAAGGGAAAATATTCTAGCATTTGTGTAAAAAATTTTATGAAAGATTAATTTAATTCTATGTTTGAATTACTGTTCTTATTTCCTTAACTTATTGAGTACTGCTTAAATTACTCTTTCCTGAAAATTGCCTCAATGAGAAATCTCTTTCCCTTCTAAAGACAGCGTGCTAGTAGGCACTACAAATCCTCCTCTTCCCACTGAGAGAAGGTTAATAAATTTCCCCACAAAGCTGCAAGCTCCGTGAAGTCTGCTTTCCTATACGAACACATGCATCTTAAATGACCGTTTAAAACCTTAAAGAAATGCCTTCTCTCCTATAAAGATTGCAAATTGCTTAGAGTGATTTTATGACTCAAAGGGCCCACAGCAATTAAAAATTACTGTTTTCCACATGTTGATTTCCATGAAATTTTTTTAAAATTTCTCTCATCAGGGAAATGCAAAACATGAATTATACTTAATAAACATGAGCTGTATTAAAATAAGCATTTAGCCGGGCTTGGTGGTACACGCCTGTACTCCCAGCATTTAGGAGGCTGAGGCAGGAGGCTTGCAGCAAGTGTGAGGCCAGCCTGGGCTACATAGTGAGTTCAGGGGCAGCCTGAACTATACAGTCAGACCCTGTCTCAAAAAAACCAAAACCAAAATAAAATAAAATAAGCGTTTAATTTGCAGAGATGTGTTGATGTATATATTCATGTGCATGTATTCAGAAAAGACTATCCTGGAAATATCAGCGCTGAAGAAAGCTTGCTAGAGACCCTCTGGGTTACATGTACGAAATAAATCTTTTCCTTGCAACCAAAGAAAAATAAACATGTTTTACAAGAAAGGTCGGTAGATTCAAAAATTTCCCCACTTGGCTGTCATCTCAAATTTGCTTTTGCAATAGACCTCATCCCTGAAATAGAAAAGGGCACAGACTGCCCTCCAATGACACATAAAGCTTCCACTAACAACTTCACATGCAGCAATGTATCACCGCACTTAAGGATTTGCGTAGACATTTTATGAATCCCCAAAGCAACACGGGTTTACCAAATCATTAAAATAACATGCCCATATATTTCTCTAGTCGTATGTTACTCCAAACACAGCCATATGTATAGTAATAGAGCAGGAAACAGAAGGTTAACAAATACATCTATATATTAAACTTGTCATTTGCTGTACCAATTTTACGATTTTGTTTTGCTACAATGTTTTTGTATTATTATTTAACTTAACGTAGATTTTCTTATTAACTACGGCAAATCTAATGCCAGTAGTTTTTTTTAACATGCATAAACTTCAATCTTGAGGGGAGTAATTTCTAGCAAACCAAGTCTACTACTCCTTGCTCAAACCGTGTGAGTGCATTTTTAACAATTTAGGTAAATCTGAAATTATAACAGTATGGGCTTATTGGCCAAGTATATTCAACAAGGTACTACTACTAATGTGGCAAAAACCTTCAGAGAAATACAAAAAGCAACTAGGAGTGTAGTTATTCAACACCTGCCAATAATCTTCAATTTTTTTTAAAAAAAAAGCACTCATCTGAAGACAAAACTGGAACAAGCTGATGTTCTTTCATGGTTTCTTCTACATTCAGTTTGATTTAGCTCTCATAGATCAACAATTTTTTAAAAATTATTTTGCATCAATTACTATATGTGCAGCACCAATAAGTTCTACTATATTAATTGCTTTATGAAACAGCAAGACGTTTACTATTTAGCTAATCCATTTTTCCAAGATTTAATTGGTTATGGGTGAATTCCTGCCGGGCAAGTCTTGATTGTTTTCTAACACATTCATAATCCTGCTAGAGAAGACTGCATGTTTTAGGCTTCGAAATGAAATCTGGGACTGGAACTGAGGTAATAATCTGCAGCTCCAGGCCCAGTGCAACAGCAAATCTCTAAAGGGTTAAATGTTAATGTCCATCTAAGATCCCACCTGTGGGAAGCAGCACATCCTACTGTTAAGAGCTGGTCTTTTCAGTCCAATGGAACTGAGTTTAAATCCATCTGGTTATCAATTCTGCGGATTATGTAAGCTGTTGGCTGGAACAGGCAGGCAATCAGTAGCCTTCCGTGTTATCAATCCTCTGTAAGATTCCACATGTATTAACAGAAAAGGGGCAGAAGGAAAGGCGTATTTCAGCCCTAAAACAACCCTAGCAGTACCTGCAAATACAAGTTTAACTCCTGCCCACAGGCTTACAATCTTTAGAGTTTAATTAAGGGCATTTAGAAAGTAATGTCAGAGACAACCGTGTATTAAGTGATTCTTAAGAGTTTGCAATTCTTAAAAAAAAACACACACAAGTTTTCAGTAAGCTGCTGTTCATCATGGAAATTGGCACAACTGTCTGGCAAACAAGAAAATGTTTCCCTACTAATCTCAGTCTCCATCAAGAAAACCTATAGTCACAAACACTTCTGAAAAACCAAACTGGCATCATTAAAACTGATCCCTGCTGCTGGTTCCTGCCCACACCAGCCCTCAGCCAACAGGACAAAGGGGAGGGGTAGTACCAGCTTGCAGATAACCAAAGCACTGCCAAGTTCTTATGATTTCCTTCAATTCTTTTTCCTGTCTCTTGTTAAAGCTGTTAGGGCTTTGAAAAAGTACTAGTATGAATTTCCTTCACCTGGTATATTCAGGGACTTGACTGAGACAGCATGTGTCCAAAAAACATAAATGCCTCACACTGAAGTTTCCTTCAACAACTTCTCGACTCTTCCACAACACAGGAGGTGGCCCATTTCCCCCCACATATGCTGTTGATTTGTTTCTCAGGATTAAAATAGTTGTTTCTTTACCGTAGTTGCTATCCTTTCAGAAACTTCAGGGGCATGACTTCCAAGTTCTCCTACGTCAATGACTCCTGGACTTGTTCTGGGTGGGGTAATGGTCTAAGATTGCATTTTGCTCTTGATCTTCTCATTTTCAATGCAGGAGGTTGGGCGCCCAGTCTCACCCTTCCCGGGCAGCTCACAGGTCCCTGCATTCCCCAGGGGTCAGGCTCCAGGAGCACCTAGCCCGGCCTCTCCCAGGCAGTTCACCCAACGTCCCTGGGTTTGTCACCTTGTCTGAAATTCTGTACAATTTTTATTGTTTTTGTGTTGTTCTGTTTATATCTTTGTGTTTGTTAATTTTTGTTATTTTCTCTTTAAAATAAAAAAAAATTAACATTGGAATTACGTATCTGATGGTGTTACCAGAGCGCCATGACATTCCAAACTGTCAAAAGAAAATGAGAAATACAGAGAAATCGAATGACTTCTTTTTGGTCCCTTCACACCAAGGTCACACATAATCTGTGATAAGAGCTGCATTTTAAAGATGTCAGATCCCTGAGCACCTTCTCTACAACAACAACACACATGGCTTTCACTCCAGGTCTGCGCTTTGTGATCCTGGTGTGATAAACTGTACCGACACAGAAATGTCCCCTAAGCCTCAGTTCTGTAAAATGCAAGTACGAGATTACATAACCTAATGTTCCTCTCAGTGCTCACATCCTAGGCTTCAATAATTTCTTCTGGGAAAAATGGCTGTCCGCTCAGTTTCAACATGAAACGTACGAAATCAGGAATTCTAGCCCTACAACTAACTACTGCCGCGTCTGATTTCCTTTCTTCCGTAAACAGTTCTAACAACCTCAAATTTACCCTTGATTAACAAGATACTCCAACTGTTCTCAGCATTTAATAACCCTCCTCCGCTGGGAACATTATTCAACACCTTGTTCTCAAGCTTCGTGACATTTTCTTACAGATCTTTGGACCATCAGCTTTGCCTCTCATCCATCTCCTGACGCCCTCCCAACATGAACGATTCAGCATCAACAGTTAAATTCATGACTATAGTACCAAATACCAGAGTAAAAAATACCTTAAAGAGGAGTCCGACAAGTAAGATACTGCTCAGAACAATACCCAGGCTAACTTTTCAGTAGAGGAACAGTGAACGTACGAACAGCCCGTACTTTCACTGGAAAACTTTTAGGAACAATCACATACACCACTGCCAAGGGATCTAACTGTCCGTGCCAGCCAAAGTGATGGTGGAGTTGGGCGGTGGGAGAAGATCGTTTTCCTTCATCCAGCTACCTTACCAGACATTGCTTTTCTCTATCCATTCTGCTTTAGATGAATCCTATTGATCCTTTGAGGCTCTGTCCAAACCCTACATTCCTTATGTGTGCAGTCATGGGGGCGGGCTTCTAGAGTTTATCATTGGTTCATGGTCCAATGCTGGGATTATGGGCATGGGTGCTACACCCGCCCCAGGGCGGGTAGCCTGCACACAATATAAGGGAAAGAAAGAGGCTTGCTCTTCCCGCTGTTACTCCTTTTTTGCTCTTACTGTTTTTGTTGTATTCTGCTGCTATGAACTCTTGCGCTCTGCCATGTACCACTCTGCCATGGAGCCAGCTGAGTATGGACTGAACCCTCCACAAACTGTGGGCTAACTAACTAAACCTTTCGTTCCTTAATTCTGGACATCAGGTATTTTGTCCCAGCAATGAGAGAAAAGTAAGATACTCTCCTACTGATTTCTTCCTTTTTCAACTGAGTAAGCATTAGGGCTCTTATTTTCTTACTGGTGTTTGTCCTACAAAGCACTGACAAGTTATCAACAATTATACCATCAGCTAACTATACTATAAAGAATTAAAAGAAAACTGTATAAGTAAACAACAAAAGAATAAACAAACAAGAAGTGCATACATTTCTATGAAAGCCAGATATGATTTCAGGAAAGCAACAGCATTATAATGAGGTCTTGAGAGATGGTCCAAATAGAACTGGATGGAGTTAGCAGGGCACAGGCTTGCAAAGAGCAAGGGGTATTCTTTCCTCAGACATGCAGCTCTTCTAGCTGTGCAGTCCTGAAAGTTCAACCTGTCAGTTGCCAGCCTTTCAGCTTCTTCACTGCCCAAGGTATATAGTAATTTTGTTTTTCTTGTTGTCGTACTGGGTTATCTTCTCTCACTGAACAGTGTTTTATGATTAAAACTACCTCTCAACACTAATAGCAATGTTGAGTTTTTAAAATTCTAATATATGTAGTTCTAATATATAATAATACGTGTTTCTGACTCTGACAGGACAGAGCAGATAGCACCAAGAGGAAACCCATGAAACCTTCTTGGTGCCTATCTGAGTACCACAACATCAGGTGTGCCCTCCTTCATGATGACTTAAAAGGCTGACAAAGGCTTCAGAATTACAGTCTTGTGATTCAGTCAATATGATGTTTACGTTCCTCTACTAATTTTAAGATCTTTGGGGTCTGATGATTAATCTTAACTGTCAACCTGACTGGGTGATGAGGCTCATGAAGATGAGTGGGTCACAGAGGCATTCTCTTCACCAATGGACCAATCCACGGATGTCCAGGGCTAAGTGTGCTGTTAGCAGGTGGCGCCCTGCCGCAGGCGAGTCCCTGGGGATGGGCCTTTGGAGGGAGCACCTCTTGTTGGCCCTGTTCCACTGCTCCACTTGCTGGCTGCCATCAGCTAAGCATCTTCGCTCTACCACACCCTTCTGCAATGATGTTTCTGTCTGGGAATCTGCAGACCATGGTTTGAAACCTCCAAAGCCATGAGCCCAAGTAAATCTTGCTTCCTCTATGTCAGTGACAGCCAACCTTTTGGAGACGAGTGTCCAAACCATAACCCAAAACCCACTTACTTCTCACAAAGTGCAAACCCTGCTATTAAACCTCAATAATGAGGTTTTCATTTAGAAAAGGCTACTTATATAAGAACATATTTTGTCCTGAAAGAAAAAGAAACTATACACAGGCCATGGGTTCAGCACCACTGATTTAAGTCATGTATCGAGAAAACTAGACTCAAGAGAAACCACGTTATTCCTGTGACTATACTTGAGAATGTGGCTCACAAGCCTGTAAAACTAGATTCTGGAAGAAACGGAGTCTGGAAACGTTTTGAAGATGTGGGACTACAGACCCCTAAATTATTTGTAAGCATGGCTTGATGGGCAATTCTGGTTATAGCTCAGAAGACCATAATGCTGATAGGAATAGTGTGGTAAAGGTCAGGCTTGTGAGTTTTCAGGTGGGAAGGAGGACTTGACACACTCAGATACAAAAGCTGTCTGCATTTTGTCCTTGTCCTGCAATTTTGCAGGACTTAAGTTTTAGGTCTAATTGATCTGGTGGAGAGAATTTCAATGCAACCTAACATTTAGGATGTGGCATGGGTACTGCTCGCTGCGTTTAGCCAGATTTATAGTGACAACTGGTAGCAAAGGGCAAGGATAATATATCTGAGAAACTTAACTTTTGGCCTGAAAAGAACCATGTGTAAAGCTGAGGTCAAAGAAAGCATGGCTGATGAAGAGAACAATGCCATTAAAAGAAACCAAATGCTTCGTACAAGGGCAAGAAGATGCTTTCAGGACATCTCAGGAATCAGTAATCCAGCTATCTCAGGCTTGTTATTTCTAATTTAATAACTTTGTAGCTAGTAGTTATACTATGGATAAATTCAGTCTCTTTAAATATACTGAGGCTTGTTTTCTGGTTTAATCTACAGTCTATTCAAGAATGTTCAACATACCCTTGAAAGGAATGTATGTTCTCTTGTGGTTAGACGGACTGCTCTCCATGCATCAAGTTGCTTTTAGATTCAAGCCTTCTACATCGTTGTTTGTCTAAATGATCCATCAATTACTGTGAATGAGGTATTGATATATATCTCATTAAAATTACTGAAATGTTTATTTCTTTTATTTTTATTTATTTATTTATTTATTTTTTTGCGGTACTGGGGATCGAACTCAGGACCTTGCGCTTGCTAGGCAAGCGCTTATTCCACTGAGCTATATCCCCAGCCCTGTTTATTTCTTTTAATCCTTTGAGTTTGCTGCCTCTTGTGAGCTTGAATTCAATTACTGGGTTGTACACATTTATAACTGTGAAATCTCCCTGAAGTATTAACCCTTTTATCATTATAAAATGTCTCTTCTTGTCTCTAGGAAAACCAAAAATTGTTCCTCTTTTTGTTACAAGTTCTACTTTGTCTGATATTAGCATAACATAATCACTTCAGATTTCTTATGGTTATTATTTACGTGACAGTATTTACACGACAATACTATTCCAATTCTCTCCCCTCTTTCAAGCCACTGTCCTCATATAAAATGCATCTATATTTATATTCAATCATGATATAATTACTACACTAAACAATCTATATATAGTCCTTTTCCAAATTAAGACAAATGAGAGATAAAGTATTTTTAAACTCTTTTACATTTACTAACAAATTACCATTTCCAGTGCTCCTCATCTCTTTGGAAGTGAGTTTCTGTTTGCTGTCATTTTTTTCAGCTTCACAGATTTTCTTTAGTATTCCCATCCAGCTTTGCTGATCTGAAAATGTCTTCAGCCTTCATTTTTGAAAGATAGTTTTATTAGCTACAGAAATTTAGTTGTCAGGCTTTTTGTTTATTTTCTTTTCTTTTGTTATTAAGCTTTTTGAATCTGTCAGTATGATGCTTTCATGCCACTAGTAGTTTAGATGAAAGGTCAGATCTCAAACATAATTTTTCTCTGCATGTAATGAGTTGTTTCATCCCGGCTTCCTTCAAGAGTTTCTCTTTATCTTTTTCTTTAAAGCAGTTTTACAGTGATAGATCTAATACTGTGTTTCTTTCTATTTCTCCTAATTGTGGCTCACTGATCCTCTGAGAGTAACACATTAATTATGCTTTTTAAATACTCATTTTTTGCCAGATTTTTAAAGCTATATTTTGCCTATGTCTCTTCTTTTTATACAACTGTCAAACTCATTTTTAGAAAGATTTTTTTTTCCAGTATAGACGATGTACCTCTTTTAAAATAACCATTTAAAAATTTTCTTTGTTTGCTATCCTACTTGAGTGCTTCAAAAGCTGTCTTAATCTAGAGCTTCAAATGCATACAACACTGAACTTTGTCCATGGTTATGACATGGTCATCAATGGCTGAGCTTCATCATTTGCCCTCCTTTGACTGTTTCTATGTTACTGGGTGCTACATAGCTTTTGCAGCAAAATAACACAATAGCACCTCAAATACTATAAGCAGCAAAGGTATGCCGATGAGTTGCTTATCTCTTACACTTAAGTCTGTAACCAATGTTTGAGTTGTAGTAGCTATGTTAATAACTATTATGACAAGTAGTTTATATATAATGAATTCTCATCACTTTTTTAATTAGCCAAGAAATTTTGAAGAGAAGAATATACTTTCAATGAACAAACCCCAGTTAAAATCCTGTCTACTGGCAAAATGTGTGACAAAGGAAAACTTATTTATCTGTAGGCACTGATTTTCTCATGGTTAACTTGGAGATATAAATTCTTCTATATTCACATAGGATTAATGTGAGAATAAAATGAGGCAACATTTCCAAAGGGTTGGCAAGGTAACAAATGAACAAGTCCATGGGAATTTTTAGGCAATTATAATGCATACAGATGACAACTGACTACATAATTCTTCTAAAAATGTCTCCAATTTAAAACCACAGTATCTTAATTTGCCTTTCAAGTTGACAAAAAAGGACAAAACATACCCAGTTTTGTAAGTTAAGGTAGCCAAGAAACAGCTACTTGATTAAAGCATGAATTTTAAACTCTAATGACACACACACACACAAAACATGATTTTCACAAGTTTTTTTTGTTTTTTTGTTTTTTTTTGCGGTACTGGGGATCAAACTCAGGACCCTGCGCTTGCTAGGCAAGCGCTTATTCCACTGAGCTATATCCCCAGCCCCCTTTTTTCACAAGTTTTAAAGCCATATGATTTAATAGCTTATGATTTCTGTGGCTATCGGCTGGCAGATAGCCACCAGATTATTCATACTTACAGCAAATGAACTGTGGCAATTTCCATAAGCTTACTCAGAATTACAGTCAAGACCCATAGGTTTTTACCTTTCATTTACAAAATTTCCACCTGTCACTCTGAAATACTCCAAAGCAATTCATAATAATTTCTGAAGTGACAGACATCAAAATTACTATTATTGAGGAGTTTAAAATTACTATTACTACTATTGAGGAGTTTAAAAGAACTATTTTCCCAGAAAATTTGCATCATACTACATACAGCATGTGTGCATGAAGAACAACGATGATACGGTTTCACGTGCCTCATCTGGGTAAAAGATTCCTGATAGTTGTTATTTTAATTGATGACACTAGTATCCTAAGTCCCAACTTCATTTCAAAACTTTAGAAACTGAAGGTGAAACATGTTTAGTACATGTTTAGAACATGTTGTTCATGGCCACCTTGCTAAGGGTACGTGATGCAGACCACTATGAAGCAGATCTGAGCAAGACTTACATTAATCAGTTGGCTTTTCATGTTCACTTGTCAATCTGTCCAAGGCCTAGGCTCCTTATCTGGAAATGGTGGACTCATAGTAAGTGAACCTTTCTGAGTCAATAAGCCGTACTAGAACCTGTAGTGGTGGATAAAGCCAGAAAGTCTCAAAGGACAAGACAAGATCACAGCCAAGGACACCTGGATCCATCTCAACTAGATAAAGACTATAGCTTAGACATCTCATTCTCCAGTGGACGAACTTAATACCTTATTTAGAGAAATCCTTGATTACTTCTGCCCTTCTTGACTACTCCTCTGCTTCTTCTGATAACCAAATAAACATGGGTCACCCAGAGAAGGTCCTCTGGGTTGTGCTCTTAGCCCTGAGAGAATTAAGAATTACGTGAGAGGGCTCTGATCCTCCTGGAGCCATGAAATCATTCCATTTGCCCCTTTTTATTTACTATTTGCCACACACTCATTCAGAAGATTGCAGACCTGATCAGCCTGCAATAACTAAAGGGATATTATTAACTGCATAGGTACAGTCTCCACAAAGACTTAATATTTTCTGCCTTAAGTATAGTATGTCCCCAACTTCATCTTTCTGTTTATCAGACCTAAACTAATCTGTGTATAATGTTGGTCATGTGAAGTGTCATCTCAGTAGCAATGCATTATAATAGAATAAAACAGATGATTTGCAGTTGATTCCCTCACACATTCATTTGTTTGGTGGTTCAGCACGTACTGAATGTCTAGGACTCACTGGGCACTTCTTCACTTCTAGTAGGTAGCAGATAGAAAATCTGGGCTGAATTGTGGATCTGCTGCTTGGTGATTTGTGTGACTTTGGGCAAAACTCCACAAAGACTCCACCTTCTTCATTATCAAAGTGAAGATGATAACAACATCAATCTTCTTCACAGTGTTGAAAATTAAACAAGATCACGTACTTTAATGTGACTGGTAAGATCATCAATTTAGGTACAACTAACCTATTATCTAAGTTTTACTACCATGTAAACAAGCGCCACATAAGCGTCAGGTCTCCAACTGACAGATCTGATTGAACTCAGTATCTTTCCCATAATACCTCCCATGCCATAATCACTTTCTTACAACTGGCTCCACTACCCACCTGATTTCCCATCCAAAATCCCAGAAGCCGTTCACAAAACAGCCATCTCTGCAATGCTCCATGTCTAGTCAGGCACCACGCCCACCATGTGTCCTTCAGTCTTATACAGTCATCTCCTGCTTTATATGGGCCTGCAGTCATTGTGTGCATGGCCTGCAGTCATTGTGTGCATGGCCTGTAGTCACTGTGTGCCTTGAGTATTTGGTCCTTCTACACTGTCTACACAACCTGAAGCTAACAGGGGGCACCTGCATGAAAACCTTTGTGTCCAAGGGTGAGAATTTCCAGCAACTTGTCTCTTACTCAGTCCCCACATGTGGACAGCAAACTTAAAATTCCTCCGGCAGGGGTTAAATAATACTTCCCTGTGTAAAATGATGCCTTCTCCCAAGAAAGGACCTCCATTTACTGACATGGGAGGGGCCCCAAGGAAAACACTGGTCAGTTCGTTCCTATCACACTGCAGTGAAGCTCAACGACCAGCATTCCCTTTCCAGGGACCTGGAGCTTCCAGTCAGCATAGTAGTGTCTCTTCCATATGAAATGACAAGCAAGATCTCCAGGTACCTGAAGGATGCTTTCAATGAATAGAGACCAAATTGACAAGACGAGAGAGGAAAAGGAAGGGGAAGAGGAAGGGGAAGGAGGGAAAAGAGCAGGGGGAAAGGAAGGGGGAGGGAAAAAGAAAGGGGAAGAGGGAGGTGGGATGAGGCAGGAGAGGGGGAGGACAAGAGCAGAAGAAAACTCAACGAACTATATCACATATTCACAAAGATATTAAACCTGAACTCTTGATGGGGGGGCTCCTTAATTTCACCATGCAAATTGCCTTCTGAATTTTTAATTCTTATTCATACATTTTTATCTGCAAGAGATTTTCATTATTCCTTGATTGTTTCTACTTATGGTTTATATTTAGATGCTCCCTCATCAAGCTTCACACGCTCTGAGGGCTCCTGGAAGTTACCTCAAGTATAGGGGCATTGCAGTTTATTTGCTGTTAGAAGGGGAGGCTGGTTAGAGGAGGTAGCTCACTGTGGGCATGACCTAGAAGGGGAGATCTGTCTTCCAGATCCTCCCTTGACCCTGCTTCCTCACAGCAGCGATATCATCAGCTTTTCTCCCAGCATGCCTCACTGTCATGCCACTCTACCTTGGAGCCAACTGACCAGGTGCTATAACAGTGAGCAAAAAATAAGCCTCTCCTCCTCTAAGTTGTGAGTGTGGGATACTGGGTCTCAGTGACAAAGAAAGTGAACAGAACACTACTGTTTGTGTTTAATTGTTACAATATCACAACAATTCCATGAGGTTAGTAGCATTCTAGTCCTCTTATACAAGAGGAAGCTGAGACTTGCTCAAAATCATTTGAATCCAAGTAGGTGCACGTGAGAGCCCAGACACCTAGTCGATAGACTGAACTGCCTCTTGCTGCTTGTCCCTACTTATACTGACTGAAATCCACTACCAGAACCTAGCATGCAGACTGAGACCCACAACCTCTGGCTGAGCGAAGCTCTACAGTCTGAGTTAGCTTCCAAATTAGTTCATTAATACAGCATTAATAAACTTCAAACTACGGTGGTGTCGTGTCTTTAAGAACACTTGTCCACAGAATTCAGAAATCCAGTAAGCACAGAACTGCTCCTGTAATTATTACAATGCACGGGAGACACCCGTGCCCTACCCCTCACTGCTTAGGGTCAGATGGTGCAGGGACCCTGGGTTAAGGATAATGTAAAATCCTGCCTACATTTTCCTTGCTCATTGAGAAGTCACTGCAAGATGACGAACAAGTCAAACACCAATACTCATGAAACACAAAGAAGTAGCGGTCCTCTCTGCTCCTCCCCGGAACTGCCTTCTAATCCTGATATAGAGAAGGTGATGGCCCCAGAGCCCTCCCCCTCGGTGCTGATTCTCTCTACAGAACTTCTAAGGTCTGAGCAGCCTTAGGGCTGGGGAACAGGGAGGGAATGGAAAGGCTGGGTTCGCTTGGCCAGCTGCTCTCCTCCCCTGCGAAGGTGACAGAAGTCAGATGTGTCTTATCGATACGAATTAGGTTATAACCAAAGATGATTATACACCTCCCATTTAAATTCTACTTGATCACTGAAACTATGTGTGTCTTAGGCTGCGTATCTCGGTAGAAGAGACTCTTGTGTAGGAGCCTGGGAATCTAATCAAGATCCGTAACATCTTTGAGTAAATGTGAAATCCCAACAATCCATTTATAGAACTGTGGAAGTAGCCTTTATTATTTCACATCTACTTAGTAGCCCTGAGGGTCTCCGCTACACCAGTTCTCTCTGCTTTCAACGCTCCCTACTAGCTACCAATGTCTCAATCCTGTTCACTGCCCCGACCAATGGACAATCTGTGCCCACACAAGCTGTGTTCATGACTCATTCCATCTCCCAGGAGAAAAAACTCATATTTTCATTTTAAAAAATGAACAATAACGAAAGAGCCACATCACCTTGGAGAAAAGTAACACATTTTCATTTGTCTACTACATGCAAACTCTGGTAACAGGAAAACAATGGCAAATGTTACCAAGACCACAACAGGGTATGTTCACTTTTCAAGCTTTTGAAAGTGAATGCGGGTCTCAGCCCACTATAACCTGCAAAAGTCTTGTGAAATTGAAAAAATAATACCTATAGGAGGTTAAACACTATTTTCCTAAATTTCACAACCATCTGGAACTTCACACTGTTACCTTATTTGCAAATACACTCTTCACGCATGTAATTAACTGAGTTTAAGATAAAGCCATACTAGATTACAACAGTCTCCAACTCAGATTGACGTCCTATTGTAAGAAGAGAATAAGCCACCCAGTGACACGGAGAGAACACCGGGGAAATCAGAAGGCGGTGGTGGAGCGCTGCAACTACAAACCAAACATCGCGAGAGTCATGAGAAGCTGGGAAAGCACCAGCAGTGACTTCTTTCCTATGGTCTTAACAGGGAGGACAGATGACCAATGCTTTCATTTTTGTACTTCCACCCTCCGGCACTGTAAGAAAATAGATCAACTTTACAGTTATTCCTCACAATAGCCCTAAAAAAAAAAAAATGCAACAACCCCAAATTGAAGCTGAGATTGGTTAATTACCAACTGAATTATAACTCAATTAGTTAACATTCAAGTTCCACAAGCAATTACAGCAGACAGCCATGAGGAAGCGATAAAAACAAAAATGAAGAGATTATAATGTAAGATGTAACAATGTTATGAACAAAATCAATTAAAGCAGTCATACATTGCAATTTTAGTGGCTCAGTAAAAGCATTATTTTCTCTTTTGTAACTTTAACAAGTTTATAAAAATTAATTCACATACTGAATTTGCTGTCCTATTATAACAATTACACATTCTCAAAATGAACAAAAAGATCAAAATATTCACCTTATAAGCGGTTAACTGTTTGCAAATAACTAAAGTAAAAGACACTGCTTTTTCCCCTTAATTTCCTCAGTGTCTCACCATCTCTACCTTCTTGAGTACCACAAATTTTTGTTAGAAATTTGTACATCCATTAATTCTAACAGATGGACAATGAAAACACACACGAAGGGTGGAGGCGGGGAGAAAAACTGGATAGAAGATGTGGGGTTATTCAGACCTGGATTTTAAAAGACTGAGAAATGAAAAGTTCATTATTATACAGTTTACCAGTAGAGACTCCTTTCTCTTATACACATTTTTACTTTCCTTTAGTCACATTTTTTAACCAATTACCTTCCTCTCTTTGATCCTTTACTGTCCTACACGGGAAACCAATCTCCCATATTTTTTCAATAACTGCTATTGCTTTTATAAATAAACTTTTAAAAATATATTTTGCTTCCTTGATATAATGGTTATACCTTGGTATGAAACTCTGTGTCTTCTCTAATGTTCTTTTTAATTTTTATTTTTTATTCTCTTTAATGGTCTATCAATTGTGCATTCCTACACCTGGCAATCCTATTCATTTTGTTATGAAACTCTGTATCACTTTTAATGTTTTTGTTCTGTTTTGTTTTTGTCTGTGGTGTTGGGTTTTTTTCACTGCGGTTCTTTTTGGGTTTTTTTTTAGTATTTTCTTTTTGAAAAAATGCAGCATGAATTCTGTTCAAAAATCTATCACAGTGTATTGTTTAAGCATAGGTGCTACAAAGTAACTTCACAGGTACAATTTTTAGCTCTATTACAAACTATAGGTGACTTTACCTGGGTGACTTAACCAGTCCATGCCTAACTTTCTTCACTTTAAAATGGAAAAAAGACTGTAAGTTAGCAAGCTTTGTGAGAATTAACTGAGACCAGGCTCTGACTATGTATGAACAATGTGGAAGCGCACACTAAGTACTGTCTCGGTATTGCTGGTAGTTTAAAGTTGTTCTTTATCAGATTATTTAAATTTCTCTTTAAAAATAATTCTTGCCTACCAAAAACATTATATAAGCAAGACTACATGAAACCAGATAATTGGTTCCCTCATCTTTGTAGTTTGGGAAAACCTTAAAAGAAAAAGACTTCTTATTTTATCTACGCTGTAGTATCAAAGAGTATCAAAGAGTTTTGTTTTGTTTTCGGTACTGGGGATTGAACTCAGGACCTTGTGCTTGGCAGGCACTGAGCTATATCCCTGGTCCCTGCTTCTGCAAATAAATATCAGAAAAAAAGAAGACTCTCAAAGATAGGAATGAGAAGACAAGGAGAGGAACAAATAGTCAAAACTGATCCAGAGTTCTTCCTCCTACCATAAAGTCATTTTACCTCTAATAACAGAAATTATGTACAAGTCAGACTTTATTAGGAAAAACCTCAAAAGGAAAATTTGGCATATGTTAACCTATGCAGAGCATGCTTTTTTATTACACGTGAAACAACTGAGGGTTATAAGCTCAGAGAAATGTAAACAGGTGTTTCACTTCCATGAATGCCTAGTAGTTCATTCAGAAGTTTTGTAGAACATGAGACAATTATTCACAGTATTAAAATAGGAAACATTTTTTTCTCCTTCAAAGAAGCAGATAATACATACTTCATCTGTTTGGGGCCATGCTGTGGGCCACGAGTCCACAACTCAGATAGCAGCCACAGGCCATGCATAAGTAAGTGGAACTGACTGTGTTCAAACAGAATGGTACTTACAAAAGAAGGCGGCAGGCCACAGAGAGCAGTACTCCCTTAGAAGACCTCATGAATACTGTAACTGTCCAGCTCCCACCCACTAAATTTCAGTGCACAGTCTGACCGCTATGGTAACAAAAACGGCTCCTTCAGACCAATCACCGTCTCACCCTGCTACCACCAGTAATTGAGAATCCTGCTCTAACCCATTCCTATTCATTGCCTTTGGCAGACATTGCATTTGCTGATCTCTGCAGTGCAGCTTCTCAATCTTCTCTGCAATCCTTACCTATCTTATTCCTAATTCAGGTTTGAGCGGATAGCTTACCTCCCTTCACCAATGGGGGGATTTCCTCAGACTCTACAGTGCTGCAGAAACAATCTGGCATAGATATGCCACTATGTATTAATTACCTGTATCTTCTGTCTGCCACCTGAAAGCAGATCCCTTGAGGATGGAGAAGATATCTAATATTCCATCATATTTATAGACTCTAGTTTAATGATCTTCTGTAATGCACTCAGTGGTTATTACAGAGTGATTACTACACTGGTTGGTGAGGATATGAAGTTCCTGGCTTCCCTAAGATTGCGTATGAACAGAAAGAGACATAAACCACTTCAAATGATCAAGAACGATTGAGCAAATAAACAGAGTGACAGCATGGTGAGCAGAGACTCGTAAGATAATGGTCAGCTGCTATTTTAGACAGGATGGCCACAGGAAACCTCTCTGAAAAGAGGGTATTTGAATTGACACCTGGAATATAAAAAGACCAAGGAACCACATTCTTGGCAGAGGGAGGAACACATGTGAAATCCCTGGCACAGGAAACCTGCAGCACGGCTGAAGAAATCCCAGGCAGGCAGTACTTGAAAGAGTTCTTAATTGAAGGGACTGATATAATGAGTTCGGTTTTTAAACAGATGATGCCTCTCCTCCAGTTTCAGAGGACAGACAGAATGTGAGGGCAGGAGTGGAGAGGATGGTAAGAAGCTGGGGTGAAAGTCTAAGAAAGAACTGATGACGCCCTGGACTGAGACTGACGGTGAGGGGCTGACCAGTGCTATCTGAGGACAGCTCTGAGATTTAGAGAAATAACCAGCAAGACTTGTTCAGGGTCTAGATGGAGAAAGAGGAGTACTAGATGTTCTTACTAATGTAGGAAGAACGTACTTTGGAATATGGTGCGGGACCACAGTTCCATCTGAACGTGAGTCTGAGGTAATTATTACACATACAACTGATTTCTTGAAGGACTGAACCAGCCTGACATTCCCACAGTGAGCTGCACTTGGTAGTGATGTATTACTGTTTTCATGCATTACTAGATTCAAGAGGAGATGACACACAGGTAGCGGACACATAAAAAGGGACAGAGATGCGGGTATGACATTTGGTAGTTTACAGCTGCCATTTAGTCTCATGAAATGAATAAAATCAACCTAAGAAAGAATGTCACCAGAGGTAAGACGGCCCTTTCCTGTCCTGAAACACTCCGAAGTTTAGCGAAGAAGAGCCGTGTCAAGATAAAGAGAAAACTTACCTACTTAAAAAATCTGGTGTCCCAGTGAGAAAGCTTCAGCCATATGCTATCTGAGGAAATGTTGGGTACAGTAGAACAGAGAGGCATATTTTTTATTTGATCGTAAGAGGGGGACTCATGAAACTACAGACCTGTACTTTTAAAAGTGTAGTAGAGGTAAAGCTATTCATCCTGTCTAGGAGTTATGAACCTGAACTGAAAAGTTCCCACCAATGAGAGAAGATATTTTCCTTTTCTTCAAATAGACAAACTTTTCTAAGCAGAAATTAATAGAGAAAATGTTACTTCACCAAACTTAGGATTTCATATATAATAACTATAGCATAAAAGAAGCTATTATAATACTGGCACAGGAGGGAAAACATTACACCATAAATGGCTCAAATACATAAAGACCGTGTATTCATATGAAAGCCAAGAGAAAATAGGGCAGGAACAAAGAAATCAAGAAAGAAAAGCTTAAATGACTTAAGGTTGTATGCTCCTCTCTCATTTGTAAGAATTTCCCACAAAAGGCACGAATGTAATGTCACACTAGTAATACAGCTTACAAGCTCTTCACACATACTCAGATGTACAAAATTCCTCAGTGTCCTGCATAGCCACATCGCCAACGCACTGCATTCTTCTCCATGTCAAAACACACAGCAGGAAGGCCTTTTCTCATTTCACAGGGCCTGAAAGGGCTCTAAGAGCCCTACTGGTACCTACTGGTTCATTAAGTTCAGCTTATACGTCCGACGGGAGGTAGAATAATGAAATTTTAACACTCCGCAAATGCAGCGATGTCACACAGCTACGAGCATCACAGAAGCTAAAGAGCAAAGCCAACGAGGTGCAGCGCCTACCTTCCCTGATGGCCGTGAATGGCGTCCCCTCTTCTTCCTGCAGCCTGATTACTTTCAAGGCTACCAACTTCCCATTCACCCTGTGGGAAACGAAAGAGAAGATGAGAAAGAATTTGCAAACACGTGCGCCTATTATGGTCCTAATTGTCTTTCTTACCATTTTTACTTTATGTAACTTTGCACTGGAAATGACAGTGACTCAATTATATCACCACAGCAAGACCCATTTCAGTAAGGCTCGGAATTCTGTATCATCATCATAAATATCCATATGTTAAATATTCACACTTGCACAGGCCAAGATTTAAATGAGGTTTTCTGCGATTCATGCTGTTCCTTCCAAAATGAAACTAGTATTTAACAAAATCACATCTGACAATTATCTCAGATTAACTAAAAATCGAACAGTCAAAATAATTCTTTTCCTTTGTTCCTTGGTAGCTCTTTCTTTGTTTCTTTTGCCCAAATATCTTCATTGTCATTCTCCACATGGAGCTTTTCAATCCCCAAGGACAAATACTTGACACTTAACGCATGTTCTTTCTCTCTCTTCCCCAACTCATTCCCCCATTCTTCCTACCTTTTTTGTACACTAAAATCTGTATAATTTTTCCTAAAGTTATATAGGACTTGGTTACGTTTTATATTGTATTGTAAGTAAAGTTAGGAATATACTCTTACAAGACTCCACAGACCTATCCAAAGCAGATGGTTCTTCCAGACATACCCTAAATGGGTCAACTCTAATTAAACGCGTTTGTCCTACGGGGATAACTTTTATCTAGTCAATTCTATCACCTACCAAAGACATGACTACTCACACCAGCCTTCCCCGATTGCTCTATTTTCCACTTTTACTAGGCCTAGTTTCTTGTTGTTGTTGTTGTTAATTAAAATAGATTTTGTTAGACGTATATAACAAAAACATACAAAGTACAAGAAGTCATTTAGTGAAAAGTGTATCTCCCGGCCACACCCTCCTTCAGCCACCCAACTCCCATGCTCTGAGGTCATCATTTACCATTGTTTATGTATTTCCAGATCTAAGACTTCCATATGTGTCTGCATTACACACGTGTACACACGTGCATACTATACACACATATTATGCATACGCACACACACAAATGACAGTATATATGACAGAATGCAGTCTGTACTGTTTTTGTCACTTAATACATTCCAGTGATCTCCTTACAAATTCACAGAAAACTGCCTCTCACTTTTGAAAGCCCGTAAGATGTTCCCTTGCGTAAATGCGCCACACTTAATTTAACCCTAGTCCTCTATTGACAGGTATTTAACTTAGTCCTCATTTTTTTGTTATAATGGTGATGCAAGGAATATTCTTGTACATCCACGGGTAACTTCCACAGGTACCTTTATGCAGATAAAGTGTCTGTGTGACAGCTTCCTGAAGTCAGAACTGATTTTGATAAATATTACCAATGTTCAGTCAACATTCTATTCTGTCAGTCTGAGAGGTCAAAAACAGTTTCTCATCACAATTTCATCATTTGTTTATTTCCATGCTGGTGATTAACCCAGATCCTCTACCTATGGTAGGTAAGCCCTCTAGCCTGAGATACACCCACCACCCTCCTGTTACAAGTGAAACCGCTACCAAGGGAGGCTTTTCAGAAGCTAAGGAAGCACAAAGGAGAGCTCACATGGCCGAGAGAATCCAATGCCTGAATCTGAAATAAAGAACTTGAATGTCTTATTAAAAAACTATACCTCACTGATCCACTTTTGCCCAAAAATTGCCACAAACACAAAACCTAAAAAGCCAAGGAATTTATCACAGTCTACCAATCCCAGCTGCACTTCCCGGTGAACTAACTGCTGGATCCATTATTACTGGTTACAGGAATGCAACAAGGACATGTGGCTACGGGGCCCCACAGCGCACCGTCTCCTTGAGGCTGACTTGTGCTGCTTTCTCCTGTGTGTCAGCCAGGACAGGCCTGCTGCTCTTCTGCCCTGCAGCCCCTCCTGAACACCTTACCTCAAGGCACTCATCCTGCCTGTGCTCCAGGTAACAGGTGACTGCACACATGACTGCGCATGTGGGTTCAGCTGGAGACTGTACCCTGCGCTCCGCACTTTTTCCTTTAGGAGGGAGGAAGCCTTTGGCAGGGCTTGAGGCTGCAATGCAGTCAGTGCCGACATCTGCACAGATTTTTCTCAGCCCAGTTGAGCTCATCCCTGGCTCCCTGAGGAGGCAGTAACTGCTTCCAAGAAGTGCTTGGAAATGTCTCCTCATTTACAGATATTTTGCCCTCACCCATAAAACACACACACACACACACACACACGCACGCACGCACGCACGCACGCACACACACACACACACACACTTCCTGCCACAAAGCTCTCAATTTCCCTTGAGAAGCGTCCACTTGTATGTACAGTGAGTGGGGAATGCAGGGACACTTTGGCCATAAAACCATGACTAGCCAATTATTACAGTGGGAGGAGCCCAGCCATCCATGGGGTGTGAGCTTTCTTAATGCACGTAATTAATAACAGGACCCCTAAGTGTGCCTCAGGCTAATTTGCATGATTTTCGTGGTGAAAACTCTTTCAAACTTACTCTCTGTAACTGCATGAAAGAACAGGACCCAGGTGGGTAGAATTCTAATTCTGAACGCTCCGTAAAATAAACCTTCAAGTACTACATGTTTTATACATTGTGATAATTGCAGTATTTGATGCCACTGAGATTTTATTCATCACAACATGTGAAACTAGAACTTTGTGCTCCAAGACAGAAGGGCCTGCTTTGTTTAACTGATATGTAACCTGCATCTAGAACCTTCCTAGTTCATACAATGCTTACCAAGTGAGTATCATTCACACCCTGACATACAAGCAAAATAAATCCAGAAGAAAGTGTAGAAATAATTTCCCAAAAAATTGCAAGTGCCAAAATTTTATAAAGCTCTAACCATCTCCTTCCATTGTTTTGTTTTTTCTCAGAGTAAGATTTCTCTAGTTCGTTTTGGTTGTATATAGATACAGACAAGTTTCCACTTCTTTGAAGTATTAGAATCTGTAGAATGCTTTAATTACCCTTTTTACACCCAACAGAAATGGTTTGAAACAATCACCATCCCTCAATAATCTGAGCACAGACCACTAATCAGCATTCTTCCTCTCTCTAACTGCCTCATTGGTTTCCTATTAAGAATCATATTGATCATCAAATTGCTCTTTAACCTGAGAGCCACTGTAAATTTCCCCTTTCTTAATTAGTTTTTCACTACATGCCTGGATATTCACCAACTCCTAAAGTCTTCAGCTTCAAAGCCTAGTAAAATTATTAAGCCACCAGCTCCACCTTTGGAAAAGGTGCCTTTAGAAAAACTAACATTACAAATTTCCTAATATTCTACTTCCACTACATATGTATTTTAAACTCTAGTAAGGCCTGAAAATTTTTAAATTCTAAGTCTATAAAAATCAAAATGAGCATTTTACCTTCTATCTTGTAGGTATAAGCTATTTTCTGAAGCCTCAACACATGTAATTCCAACACATAAGTCAAGCACTGATTTAAATAACTTAAAATAATTGCAAAATTCAAATTGAATCAATAAATGAGAGCTGTTTACAGAAAAACATTGACGATTCCTCTTTAACAAGTCTTATTAATTAAATCAAAAGCTAATGAATAGGAAGCAATCAAGGTTTGATTGCCAATGGAGACATTAATTCAGGTAAATAACAAGGTGAAAACTGCACTCAAACTTGTATTCATATCATCACAGAAGGTTCCATTGGAGATATTGTCAAACTTGCCTCCAGTTGTTTTAAGCTAGGTAAACAGCCGTTTTATTTCAGAGATTCCCCACCGTTCTCCTATCCTTCCAACAATTGCTACTGCCAGCAAGGCCTCACCTTGAGGCACACTTGCAGGCTAGGAGGGGGTGACTACTTTCTTGAGTATGTCCAACACATGGGACACAACTCAAGGGTACACAGGGCAGAGCTGCAAGCACAGGGGAGACAACTCCATGCACAGAGATACAGGGACACGGGGACACTGGGGGAAGCCACGCCCAAGTGGGATCCAGCTTTGAAACTCTGCCCACAATTCCATGTGCTCTAATTTTGCAGACACACAAGAGAGAGAAAATGAAGCAGCTCTGATTAAAGAGAGGAGCCTATTTAGTTTGCCATCCTTTCGTTCTTTCTTCATTCAGTGGCTTGCAAAACCTATAAAGGAAAACTCACTTTGTCTAGCATACATTTACCAGTTTCAAAATTATCATGCTCAAAGAGAATGTCCTTACAGATAAATAATTCTCAAAGGAAAGCCTAAAGGTTTTATATTCCATTAGGTACCTCAAATTAATAGGCTAACCTAGTACAATGAAACAAAATTACAAACATTATCTAGGTCATCTTTGAAAATAGTGTCCACAAGCAAACACCTAGAAGAAATTATGTTACAGGATATAAAGGAAATTAAACCAATATACCTAAAAGAAATTTAATATACTCTGAGAAATCTAATATATTCTCTGTCTCTCTCATCCATTATGATTTTGTCTCAAGAGAAGCTGTTAAGAAAAATAATACCAAGTACAGGCAAAGCATGGTTTGTTTTCTTGCTATATTGGTACAGGAACAATATAACGAAATGTAGCTACCACCAAGGGAGTGACAATAACAAGCTGTGACAATATAGCTAGGAAAATATTTTGGACTTTTTATAAATCTTTTTCAGCAAACTTGTTAAAACTACTTGAAAACTCACATTGTGATTTATTTATTAGTAACTTTTTTAAAAGGTAGTATTCTGTACTATAAACATACTTCAGGGTTAGGGATATAGCTCAGTGGCACAGTGCTTGCCTGGCAATCACAAGGTTCTGAGTCTGATTCCTGGAACAACAACAATGAAAACATATTTCAAAGGCTAAAAGCCTAACTAAATATTCATGTCCTTGTCATTGGAATATTTTTATGAAGGTGTGAATGAGAAGTCATCTCAATACTATTTTTATTACCTTGCCAGTCACTAAGATTAAAAAAAACCAAGGCTCACAATTAAAGTTTAATTTGGCTCACAGTTTGAAATATTCAGTCCATGGTTGTCTGGATTCAAGGCAGGAACATCATGGAGAAGGGCATGATGCAACAAAGCTGCTCAGTTCATGGTGATTGTGACACAGAGTGCAGCAAAAGTCCCAGAGAGGACAGGGCAAGGAACCACATATAGTACCCAAGTACTGGTCCACCCAGAGATAGCCAGGAGCTTTACCACTTGCTAGACATTTCTTAATCACATCAGGATTAAGATTCACAATCCATCCCTTCTTGACAGCATACACAAATACATCTTAAATCATTCGTCATCTCCAATAAAAACTAAAACAAGTTCATTCTTCAATCTAACATAGTACAACTATTCTGCATACACCCGATACTAAACAATGCCTTCTCTAAGTCCCAACAGTTCAGCATTTTCAAAAGTCCAAGTCCAAGTCTCTGCTGAGACTCAAGGAAAACTCTTAGCTGTGAACCTCTTGAAAATCAAACACAAGTTCCATAATCCCAAAGTATAAAGACATAGGTAAATATTCCCATTCCAAAAGGAAAGAATAAGGAGGTAGAAAAGAAACCAAAATAAGACTGAGAAGCAGCAGGAAAAACACTGTATCTCTTAGTTCCACGTCTACCATACAGGGCAAATAGTGGTAAAATGTGAATTGCAAAGGGCATGAGTAGTCCTGCTCTTTCGGCCTTGCCATATGTAGTCCATTAAGCCTCTCTCTCAGGTCAGTTTCATTCACAGCTTGGGGTTTCTTTCCTCCTCTGATGTTCTAATTTCTAGCATCACTGACATTCTGAGGTTTTCATTCACCTTTGGGTCCATTCCCACAGCACTGCCCTTTTAGGAGTTCCTAGCCTGGCCTCCTAAGGCTTTCCTCTGAAATTTGAGTGGAAGCCTCCTTGACCCCACAGCTGTTGTATTTTGCACACCAGGGAAACCAGCATCAGGCAGACAAATCCAAGGTCTGCTGGCAGTAGAAGCAGCAACTAGGCTGCATGGGCCATAGATGCTGTGGCCTCTGAGTGCCTGAGTGGCTAAACATGATTAGACAAATCCTGGAAACCAAGTCCCTAAGAGACCCTTCTCAAGTAGGAGTCTCAGGGATCTCTTATGAAATGAAAGGTTGACCCTGTTGCACCCTTGAGCCAGAAATGGGTGAGGTCTTGCTGATTCCTGAGATGTCCGGAAAGCATCTTTCTTCTACTGCCTGTATAAAATACTTCATTTTTGGTAGTGTGGATCTTTTTTCACAGCCACACCTTCTTTGGCCCCAACTTTATATGTGATTCCACTCCAGCTAAAATTTAAGTTTTTCATATTTTCTGCTCTGCCCCAATTCTCACTATACATCTGGTTAAAAATGGCCAGCAATATCCATGCCACAACCTGAATGCTATACTATCTTGACATTTCTTCCACATGATTAGTTAGTCCACTAGCCTTAACCTTTGTTTCCTGCAAAGACTCAGAATATGGGCAAAATGTAGTCAAATTTTCTGCCATAAATGTCACATACATGCCATCTAGTCCATCTGCCAATAGAGCTCTTGTTCCCAACTGAAACCTGACTGTCCAAATTCCTGTGAGCACCCTGGGCTTCTGAGCACTGGCCAGAATCACCCATCAAGATCTGTTTACAGCATTCTAGGGCATCACAGCCTACTTCTCCAAACCTTTCCAAACTCCTCCCTCGAGCCAATTCCAAAGGCTTCCGAACCACATGGTCATGACCAGCACAGCAACAATCCCACTTCTCTGATACCAATTTTCTGTATTTGTCAGCTTTCCAGTCAACAGGACATAACACACACAACATAGAGTTATTAAATACAGCTTGTAGTTGTGAGGGATTCAGTCACGGTTGGCTGGCTCCAAGGCAGAAACACCCTCGTGGAAGGGCCTGGAAGGACAAAGGTGCTCAGCTTGGTTCATGGCCTCCAGGAAGCAGAGCAAGAGAACAGTTCCAGAGAGCAACAGGTAAGGGACCACAAATATAGTATCTAAAACCACACGTCCATGACCCACCCAGAAACACACAGGAGCATGCTCTACTAGTCTGCTCGGTATTTCTTAATCTATCAAAGTTGACTTATCAGGATTGAAGGACACATGATTTAACATTTGTGAACATGGCATGTCCCGATAGTGCTATTTACTTTATTCTGGGAAGAAAATTACATAGTAATTGCCATTTCAAGGTAAACTGTCATTACACCTCGTCCCAAATTTTTATCAAAAATGATACAGACAGATATGGAAGATGAATGCTAATTCTTGTAAAATCCAAAGATTATAAAATAGTTTACTGGCTACCTATTAGATTATGACTAAATACAAAGTCTAAGGGTTTAACACAGTAAGAAAAGTGCCTATTCAATCAAATTTATCTATAAAAACAAATTATTGCCACTAAAGCACAATTCAACATTATCAATATTTGACCAAATATACAGAATCATAATACTTTGAAATACAAAAATTAGAATTTTGAATAATGTTTTGAACATGAATAATGTTCATGGCAGAAAAGTAAAATTATGTACATTTCAACAATTTTAAGCCAACCAGCTTTGCACTTTTCCAAAAATAAAATCTGTCAACCAAGGAGTTTGGAGTCCTGCTACCTTGCAATTAGAAGTAACCTCTGAGAATTCAAGCTCCAAAGTGAACCAAACAATCCTTACTGACTTCTCTGTCCTTGTATTCTCACAGCCTCAGACAAGGCAGTCCCTCAAAGATTCTGGGTGGGATTCAAACTTCTCTAGTGTAAGCAGTTATTTAATTTTTACGAAGTTGAGACAAAAACCTGCTTCCTGCGAGTTCGGCTTTCTGCTTCAAGTTCTGAATCCTCAGAGACTAATAAGTCATTTTACATGTAACAGACCTTCATTAAATACAGTTTTAATATCCTGCTACTCGTTCAACAAATACTGCGAGACTGTGAATCTGTACTTGGGATAAATGGTAAGCAATACAGACACATTCTCATATGTAAGGATTCAAGGGTCCAAACCAAGGAGATAGACCTAGGTATACAGAGGTCAGAGCCAAGGTCAAAGAAGTCCCGAGGCTGTCACTTGTTCAACGTGACATTCTGATCACCGGTACAATGACACAGCTGCAAGACATCATGTATATTTACATCCATTAGTCATAATGAAACTAAGAGAAAACACTGATTGATCATAAAGCCCATGCTTTATGGTGTGGAAAATTCCTGAAGAAGTGCAAGTGGGGACAAGGAGAGCTGTCGTGGCCCAGGGGAAATATGGCAGCAGTCATGCCAGCGTATCAGTAAGAGCAATGGGGTAAAATAATCACATTATAAGATAAAACCAGCTATACTGGCAATAGCAAAATTACCAAAGATGACTCCCAATTTCCTGATTTCAGCATATGCGTGTTTGGAGGCACCATGTAGGAGGTAAGAAAAACTAAACAAAATGGGAGATTTAGACAACTACTCAAAGAATTCTGTTTGGGAAGATTTTCGTATGGAAAGACCCAAACAGAGATGGAAAGGAAGCACCATATTTACGGATTTACACGTAAGGCTAAGAATCTGGGCCAGATATAAGTTTGTGAACCACATGGAGGACTACAGAGGACCAAGCAGGAGTAAAGAAAACACTTTGAGGAAAATAAGCATTTACTGATAAAAGAATGATGTTCTAACCACCGAAAAAAGGAGATGAACCTGGGGGATGGGCAAAGTACAGAGTAGGTGGTACACGCAGCAACAAGGGTGTGAGCCTGAAAGAAAGTGGGCACCCAGGGAGTTTCATGGCTCAGGCAGCATTAGCAGTGCTGCAGAGCACAAGGGACTCCATCCTGATAGTCTCTTGGAAGCAGTACAATACGGCTACTGTTTAACTCCTGCTCAGCAGTGCTGCCCGTGTGCATCAGACAAGGCAGAGAGACAGATGCATCCAGGCTGCAGCTGTGCTTCCGGAAGACTGAGGCAGAGCTCCGCAGCCTGTTACCACTGGTGGACCTAAACCATAACCACGGCTGGCCCCACTCCCGCTTCACTGGTGTGGAGTGGGTCTTAGCACCTGCGTTTTTCTACAACATCCCTGGTGATTCTCATGTGCAATCCTGGCTGCAAACCACTGATTCTTATACCAGGTTTTTGCTGCCTCTTCTTTAGCCTGGTCTTTCCCACACTCGAGTCTGCTTTTGATTATCAAACTATTTTGAGTACCTGCAGTGTCTCAGTTGCAAGCTTCTTGATAAGCCTCAGATAATGAATCCCCACCGCACTGTAGCTGTCAGGGAGTACACACTAGCAGATGTGTCTAATAAAGTGCAAGGCCAGGATAGGGTCCTGGTTCCTTCTGGAAACTGAACATGTACTAGCTTGGTCGAAACATTCATTAAACTGTGGCAGTCACAAAACACTGTGATGGATCTTGCCAATACTAAAACTCCTGTCTTTCCTTCGTGGGCCTTGCAGTCACCAACTATCTGTCACTCGGCCTGTTCCTAAAAGTGCACCTTCTCAAAACAATTTCAGAAATCTGATTTATCCCTTATAAAACTCCAACTTGTTAGCGTACACCTGATACTCACAATTCTCCCTTCAGCTCTAAATTCTGATCCTGCCTGTGACAGGCACTGGCCACCCATCTGCCTTTGCCCTCATCCCAGGTACAAATGAAAACACAGCGCAGGAGGAGGTCCAGCGCTATTTCACGGAACGACATTCCTGCCCTCATCCACTTTTTAGGGTCCTTGCGTTTATTATTTTCTCTCTTTCTCTCCACTCTCCTCCTATCTAGGCCTGGGCCCCTCTGTCCCAGACCAGAGTGCTGACATTCTCTTCCCAGCAGGCGGTGCAGATGTGTACAAAGCACGATTTCCCACACAACACTGGGACTCAGTGGTGAACAAGCAAGCGAACCCCTTTCCAGGAAAAACAGCTGTTGATATAGAATACCGAGAATTCCTAGCACTCTTAGATCTAGCAAATCAGCCAGCTGTAAACTGCCACCAGCAACACCATATCGTCCAACGGCCTCTTACCCGCCACTACATAATCAGAAATTCTCAGTAACATTACATAATCAAGCAGATATAAAGGACCTGCAGTATCCCACCAGTCCGTCAGCTTAACAATCTGAGGAGAAAAATAGTCATTTAGGTACAGCATCATGTTTAACTCCTTGTCAACATTTTGCTAGCTGTTCAAAATCATGTGAATAATAATCTACCCTAAAATTTTCACTGAAGGAGGGAGAACGAGAGGGCATGCAGAGTGACGGTTACATCTCCTCCACTGTGGTTAACACCATGCATCATCTGTGATTATCTGGACACTTCAAGGTACCAACAGTGCCCCTCCAATCAGTCACAGTTCCTCGAGATAACTGACACAATGGTAAGATCTCAACTCCAAATTTCCTTAAAATTCTACAAAACACTCATCTCCGGGCTTAAAACAGAATTTCTCCGTAAACCACAGTGCTTTTCATGTCCTGAGACATGAAAACTTCATTCCCTTTTGCCCTGGGAGCTAACTCTCCTTGGCAGCAGCAATGTAAGCAAGAAGGGAGGCAGGTCATTGTACCTGATTCTGTCATCTTTCTACACCAGCAAAATGTTGTGCATGCCTTGAGCTCAACCTTGGGGTTTCCCCATTCCTCACTGCATTGAACTGTGGGCATCTGCTCCAATGTCTGTTCAGTTTTGAGAGGTCTTTATCATCCACCCTGATCCATGCACTTCTCGGGTTTGGGGGCAGTGGATTACATACTTCTCAGGACCTTGAAGCGAAATACCTCCTAGCTGCAGGGAAGCATTCTGGAGAGAGCAAGGTGTAACCTGCATACACAGCCCTTGAGGAGATTATCAGCTAACAGGGTAGATAAAACTGTATCGAGCAACCACAATGTATGATGAGCAAACGTGAGTTTCTTTTAAAAAGCAAAGCAAAATTATCAAGAGCGGGAATGGAAAAACTGCCAATTTATCAAGAGAAAGCAGAGCACAGAAAAGATACCAGGGATAGGAACAGATGCAAGGGCAGCTGGCAGCACAGACTTTGAAGTATCTATGGAAGGGCCACATTTATTCGATGAGATGGGGCAGCTTCATTAAAATTAAGTAAAATGCATGCCAGGCATGGTGGCGGCACGCTTCCCAGCGCTCTGAAAATGGAGGCAGTGGGATCCACAGTTCAAGCCCAGTCTGGGCAACGTGGTGAGACCCTGTCTCAAAATACCAAACTTCTAAAATAGCTGGGGGTATACCTCAGTGCTCCTGGGTTCAGTCCCCAGTATTACCCCCTCCAAAAAAATTAAAATATGTAGCTTCTTATAAGGAATCTTAGAAGATTCACATACAGTATTTACTGTGCTAATTAGTCCTGTACATTTTTATCTACAAACATACAAAAATTTATATTCATAAACACAACCTGTACCTGGAGGCAAACACTGAAAACTAGGAATGGAGCACTGAAATGAAGGCAAAGAAATGCCAATGAGCTTAAAAAAAAAAAAAAAAAAAAAAAGCAGGACCAATCCTGGATTTTCTTCTTGTCTTTCCCTAGTTCCACTTTCAGGCACACTTGTCTGGAGAAACACATCACAGAGGTCTTTCAAAGTGCTGTATTTTACATTTCCAGAGAAATCAAGTTTTCTCCTTCTACGGTCAAGTTGCCACTTCAAATAGATTTTTACCTTCAGCAGCTTTTTTCCCCACAGAAAATGTTCCCCCCAAAATAGAAAAGAAATGGACAGGCTTCTCAATGGTATTATCACTTTCCTTTAGTCCTAGTTCACTTAGTATGTTCTAGTAAATTCTTCTGCACTACACCTTCAAATCAAAGTCGAATACATTCATTCATGATTTTCTTTTAAAACTTTTAATTACAGCTGGGCATGGTGGCTCACACCTGTAATCCCAGCACTTGGGTGGCTGAGGCAGGAGGACTGTTATCAGTTCAAGACCAGCCTGGGCTACCAAGTGAGCTCAAGGCCAGGCTGAACTGCATAACAAGACCCTGTCTCAAAAAGACCTAAAAAAAAAATCTAATTACAGTCATTTCAGATTGAGTCATTACATGAGCTAGGATCAGGATACAGTCTCACCTTATATATTTCAAACTCCCCATCCTAGAGATGGGTTTACAGCTTGCTTTCCTCATTTCTGTAGCGGAGTCACAAATGTTCCCTTTCTCCGGCAAAGCACACACACACACGTCCAGCACTATTAGAGAGAACTTAAGTCCCCACTCTGAGGAAAAAAGGATCCCTACAGAAGTTCAATGAGACGCACCAAAAAGCACATGGCCCAATGATGACAAGGCTTTGAGGAGCCCCCAGATACTCATTGCCAAGCAGTGGGAACCACAGAGACACTCCATTTCCCATTCAAAAATACCCATACGAAATTAAGGGACATTGGGAACAGCAGGATCAAACAATTAAAACACCTCTGGAGACTTGTTACAGCATGGGTATTCAGCAGTTCACACCATTCTCTACCCATTCTAGTAAGACACACACACACACATACACACACACACACACACACACTCCTCAAGTTTATGTTACAACCAGGATAGCAAGCCACTATTTTCTTTATTCAGTTTGCCTACAAAAAGCTCCCGGAGAACGAACAAAGAAAACTGCACACTAGCCTGGTAGAAGGACTACAAGACTTGGATTAAGCCAAACAGATGATGAGTAATTTTTACTTTCACCAATAATATAATACTTTCATAATTTTAGAAATTGTTGTCATATTAAAAGTGAAATTTTAAATGACATCAAGTAAAGTCAAATTTACATACTTTGATTTATATCTTTTATGGCAAAAAGGATGGCAGAACAATTCTACAGAAAACATCACGAATTACATCATATGACAGACCAGTCTCCTAGAAATAAGTGTCACTTCAAATGGATTGTTGTGTAGGCAAGTAGAGTGTCAAAGGAAAACATGACTGTATTAAATATACAGCTGAGAAATTTACTTGTACATGGTGAAGATCAGGGTTGATGACCTTAATTTATATATTATTGAAGAGCAGATTAAATACGGATCTTCATAAAAAAAACTACATGTAATTTGTGTAAGAAATACCTATACTAGTATTAATTCCAAAACCTAGTAACAGGGCCGAAGTACTTGAATTGGGATGACTTGAATCAGGATAGACTGCATTTGTACACGGTGGGTAAACGTAAAAGCGTGACAGGGATGAGGTGACAGCTCAGCAGGGAAGCGCTCGCTGCCGTGGGCAGGCTCGGGGTACAGGGGTCGCTGGGAGAGCACAGACAGAGCAGATACTAGGCCTCAGGTCCATTAGCCTCAGGGAATACCAAGTGGGGGTTTGGTGCACAAACAGAAGCATTGGACAACATTCTGTTTTTGTGTGCAAACTCTGTATCCCGTTATGAGCACATCTGTAGCCACCTTTCCCACACAAACACAAAAGTGGCCATCTTTTCCAATGTCATGGGACAAATTAAGTCGTGAATAGAGGTACCACTGTAATATGTGGTGCTTGCTCTTACCCTCTCCCTGCCAGACTCTCACAGGGCTTTTGCAGGGTCTTCACTGTGAGAAACCGCCAAGGTTCTTAGAAGTAAAGCCCAAGAAAGAATGGAGACCACCCTGTGATGTGAAACCCTCAACGTTTCACCCTCACACATGCTCAGCCTCCAGCAGAGCATGAAAGGTCCCACTGAAGCGTGTCCACCAGCTCAGGGCTCCAGTGCACGGGCTCCAGGAAGCAGATCTTGGTTATGGCCATCCGGATGCCTCTGTCTCTCTAGAGCATCAAACTGGGGCTTATCCTGTGACTTCCATTCTCTGCCAGATATTAGAAAGTCATTGATTTTTATTTTACGCCTACTTTTCTTTGTAAGGATAGGATTCACAATATCCACATTCCAGATGAGGGCAGCAATCAGAAGTCCCACTTTTTATTTCCTTGGATGCTCACTGTTAAGGTACTGTTAGGGTACTGTTAGGAAGTTCAGACCATCTGAGGAGCCGACACCAAAGAAATGTTTCTACCAGGGGTTCCTCACATCACACTCGAGTTACACAAACTGACACCACACAGGACAGAACAACCTTTCCCTGCCTCGCCTTCTCTGAATCAAAGATTTATGAGTAAAATAAATGACAGTTGTTTTATTTCTCAAAATGTTGAAATGGCTCATTGTGCAGCAGAACATTCCCAGAACAATTCACAAGGGCCTGCTAACTTCTCAAAACTTAGTTCATGCAGATCTCCCCTGCGCCGTCCATGGTCCTAGTTCCATAGAGCACTAGTTCCACAGAGCACTGTCTCCTTTCCTCCGCTCTGGGTCTGTAGCACCTGCCAAGCTCTTTCTCTTCTAAGGGCATGGCCTGAAACATCTTATTCCTATTCTTGACCTGGCTGGTGACAACTCCTCCTTCAGCTCCAAGCATAAATGTCCCTTCCTCAAAAGCCTTCTACTGTCCGCCCATCTATGGTATCGCCACTGTCCATCTCTTCTCGCAAGGAGATGCACACCACACACCACTCTTCTCAGTGCTCTCTCTCCCTTTAGACTACTTGTAATTACGATATGCTACTGATTAATTTCTTCTCCACTACACATCCACCTCCATGAAAAGAGGCACTGGGTGAGTTTTGTTCACCACTACTTATCCACTGCCTGGACAAAAACAGAGAACATAGTACAAGTTTAGAAAGTACCTCGGAGGGAATGAGCTCTTGTCAGCAGACACTCCTGGCAAGCATGCCTTGTTTAGACCAGGGCTTCTCATCTTCAGCACTACTGCCATTTTGGACTAAGTAACTGTCTATTAAAAGAGACTCTCACAGTAACTACTGGGGTTCTTCACAGCATCTTTGGCCATATCCCAGTACCACCACCACGTGCCAGGTTGTGAAAAACAGAACCTTCTCCAGAACTAGCAAATGTATCCTAGTAAAGAAAATGGTCCCTAGTTGACAACAACTAGTTTAAACTGGAAACATGCTACCACCTAGCAACCAAAAAAAGGTCAGCAATAATAATGAAGGAAATCAGGAAGGAGGAGATGCTTTCAAATAAAACCAGTGTCATCATCACAGACGTCCCTACTTTTCCTCATAAATCACGTAAAATGAAACATGGGAGAGACAGTCTGGGAGCCCTGACATTATGAGTTTTGATCATTTTAATAATGGAAAACTTCCACACTAACTCTTTGAGTCGGTAAAGACACAAATGCCTTCAGATTATTATTTTGATTATTTTGTTGAAAGCACTTTAACCAAGTGATCAAAGAACCCTGAAAACAAAAAGAGCTAACAGAGGCCAAGGCACTTAACCACTGCCTAATAAGAAAGTTATTCCAGCACAGTGTAGCCTAATAATTGAAATCATACTTCTTGCTTAAACAATAACCTCATTGTCACTTTTGTCAAAAAGATTAGGTATTGTTTGTTTTATCTGCTACAAGCTAAATGAAACCAGTTGTACCAATTAAGCAGACACTAATGCCTGCATTCCTCCTTCAAAGGAAGCCATGGCTGTCTGCAATGTGAGTAAGCTTTAAGGTTTTTTAAAAATAAAATCAGCAGCTGTTGGTGGGTGGGCTATTGTCCTCCTCGGACTGGGTAACGGTAAGAACCCAACCTTTTCAACTCTTCCCTGCACACAAGGAACACGGATCTCAAAATCTCATGCACCAACTTCATTTACTCTACTAACTACATTTTTAAAAATCCATTATGTCCTGCTATACATTGCAATGCCGTACCTTGTGCCTTCAATTACAGAACTACACAGATTGAGGCATACCATATGCCATTCTCATATCATGTCCTCTGACTAACAGTGTCATTACAAGGTTGATCTTCGAAGTAAGACACGGTAATAAGGTCAGGCGCACAAACCCAAAAGCTAGAGGAAATCAGAGCAGACCTAATGAGAAACAGTGGGCTCAGAAGCATCCTACAGCCGAGTTTATCAAATGGGATCAGATGGGCCTGCCTCACTTCTATGCCAAGTTCCCATGCGTGGGCAGGTGACCTCTCAGGATCCTGGAAGTCAGCATGACAGTCCAGGCATCAACAGTTAAGACTGAAACTTCAATGAGCCAGGAGTCCAGCATTTTCCATCCAGGGATTTCTGACTTCAAACTCCCCTTGATATTTTCAAGGGAGTTGACCTGCGGGCAACCAGAAAGCCACATTCTTTATCTCTGGGATCCTGGAACGCTGGGTAACTACTGCTACTTTTCTGCTCCCGCTGCTGCCTTTCTTCTCACCGCTGCTTGTTTTAATTAATGGCATGTTCTTCCCCCTATTTCTCCTGTGGCTTTGAAGAGCTCTTTGAAACGTATTTAGTGTATCTCAGTCTGGGTTTGGCGAGTCTCTCAATTTATGAGGTCATTTAATTCAAGTTCAATTATTCAGCACAAATTGGCAGAATGAAATGCTAAAAGAAGATTGGCACTTTCAATCACATAAATCTCATGTTACATAAAGTGAGCAAATTCCTCCATTGTGCTTATTGACCTCTGAGATAACAATTTACCACTAGCACAAACCAGTGGGGGCAGGTTTCGCCTTAGCAGGCTGGCCCAGCAGTGAGGCTCGGACATCTTCACCACAACAGAAACTGAAGAGGAGCAGAGAAAATGACCGGTGATCAGGACCATCTGCGGGGTGACTGAGATGAAGTAAGGCTAAGAATGGGGCAAAGAGCAAGCCGTTCTTCCTCTAAATGCCACATGAAGTCTAAGGACATCAGAAGCAGCTACAGCTTCACGGACCTCCTAGGTTGCTAGGCTGATGAAAGAAGTTCATGGCTTTACCATGCCTGGCCTCTGGCATCTGCGGAAAGAGGGAACTCAGGGGGCTCCAACAGCAAACCCCAGGGCGCCAAGAAGAATACGGGTCCGTATCCTGACTGTGAGGGCTGCGGTGGTGGGTGGTCTCTCAGGCTCACTTACAACAGCCCCTGAAGCAAGCCACCGAGCCTTCCAAACCGTACTGCTGGAGGCCAATTCCACTTCAATACTTAAAAATGATTGTTTTACTTAATCAAACTTGCATAGTATCAGTATGGATCCACTTGCTGTGTAAAGCCATCAGCATTCAAAAGTTTTAGTCTGATAACCAAAAGGTGAAAACTCCACTGTATTTGCCAGAAATACTTATTCGCTATAAGCCAGAAAAGGGAACCATGCCAGGGACCCAACACACACACACACAGGGATGGGGTGGGGGTAGATTTGCAAGCACATGAAGCTGTGGTTGCTGAACTCCCATCAGTCCCACCAGAGAGAACATATCTAAAATACTGTGGTCAACAACATCCTCTTTTCCTTTTGAAATCCCACACCATTTTACTGGGGCATTTCTTACTGTATTCTAGTGTATACAGAATGTATGGAGTATTAATGTATATAGAATTATTTCTGTGCGTATACCATCCCCCTTCATGATTAAGTTTTCCTGGGGCAAAATCCACATCTGAGTTACTTCTTACCACCTACACTATAAAAGGACTGGATTATAAAAAAAAAAATCAACATTCATCATTGGTTGAATAAGTTTTTTAAATATCAACAAATCTCTACCTTTCTGTTTGTCTGTCTTTTGTACATTGAGATTTGTCAAGATGCTGAATGAAAGACATTTTAAATGCCACATTTTTAAAAAGTGCAAAATGTGTACCCCAAGGTTTTTCAAAACTATACTGAATGCTACAGGAATTTACAAGAGAAAACGTTATCAGAAAACCAAACCAGAACAGAAATTAGTATTCATATATACTGATAAACTACCTCCCTCCAACAAACATACTCACACAAAATAGAAGGCAGCAATATTGGTCAAAATAAAACAAAAACTCCGCTCAAATATGAAAGTGTGGTAAGTTCAAAGTATTTTAAAAAGTAAATTGCGTTTTTGAGTGTTGTGTGTTGATGTATTATAGTCAGACAAAAATTCTTTAGAAGCCAAGCTCACTACCAAGGGGGCCACCTGTGTAGAAATTTCAGTCCCTGGTCCCCAATATATGTGTCCTTAAGGAATAAGATACTCAGGGGCTGGAGATATAGCTCAGTGGAATAAGCGCTTGCCTAGCAAGCGCAGGGTCCTGAGTTCGATCCCCAGTACTGCCAAAAAAAAGATACTCAGAATTCAAAAGTAATAAAAACTCTATTCCTCCTCAAGTTTCAAAATCTTGGCTCATTGCAACTCTTCTGAAATTAAGATTTATACCAACCTTTTGATAAGGGGAATACACTTTATTTATGTTGGGTAAAGAAGAATGTTCAGATCAAGGATACCTGACATGCACCACAGGTAGAAACAGAAGAACACTATCCCGAGTGCCAAGCCAAATTAGGGAGATTTGAAATTAGTAACCGTTATGGACTGAATTGTGTCTTCAGAACAAGGTACGCTGAAGTTCTAACTTCTCCCACCTCGGAATGTGACCTTACTTAAACACAAGACCTTTCCAGTGGTATCAAGTTGGAAGGAGGTCCTGAGGGAGGGCTTTAATCCAGTGTAACTTGTCCTGAACAAAAGGGGAAATCTACACACAGAGACAGACACAAGACATGCACACACACTCGAAAACCACCATGTGTCGACAAAGACAGAGAGCAAAGTGATAAATTTACAATGCAGGATATGCCAGACATGGCCAGCACATCCGCAGCAGCTCAGAGAGAGGCAGGGAACAGTTCTTCCTCAGCACTCTTGGAAGCAATCAATTCTGCAAACTTCACCTTAGACTTCAGGCCTCCAGAACTATGAGCCAGTAAATTTTTGCTTGTGGTTTGTGTTAAGGCTGTCTTAGCAAACACAATGGACGTCATAGTAAAATCCAAATGCAACACATATAAAGCACTAACATATGTATCTCCAACTGAAATTCATGGGAATCTCTACAACTACCAGACAGCTGCAGCGCATGATAGAGAGACGCTTTAGAAGACAATGATGAAGGTAACATTCAAAGACAGAGGCAGGGACCCAGACATTTATAGGAGAAGGTAAGGAATAATGGAACGGCCCCAACATTTACTTTAGCTGGCTCTTTAAATTACAAAGCATTTCAGGGACACAGCAAACAAATTCAGCCCTTGGGTCCCACTATATGACACCTACCTTGAGATGATCAAAAATATAGTGAATACTTAATTTTTTACCAGATGTATTACCATACAAGACACATTGCCAAGAATGGTGGGACAGCTGTATCTGAAGTGAAGGGGCGGTATTTTGAATGTTTTGAGCATTATTAATGGCAATGTGTCTTTTACTGAAATAAATTCATTAAGCACTTGCCACATTTTTTGATCAACCCCTGGTACCCTAACGTTGTCACCCACATCAGGGTACAATGCAGGCAAATGCAGGCAGCCTGTCATCTCCAGTGAGAGGAAATTAAATATTACATGTGGCCAGCAGGCTTGAAACTGCTTGAGAAATGCTGAAGAGTGTTGAAGTGAAAACTATCCACTATCCAGAACTATCCCTCTCGGAGTTTATAGGCAGTTTTAAGTCTTTTCTTTTATCCAGGTAGAAGAGATGAAAAATTTTTCATCTCTCATATTTCGAGATAAGTCTTTGAGTTACATGTTTAATGGTGTTATGAACTTATATTTGCATGTGAGCTGACCACATCTTTTGTAGGCAGGCAGTAGCAAGGGCTTGGTCTGTTTCTTTCTAGTGAAAGAGTGCATTTGCTTCTGTCTGAGTCACAATTAAAGTAAGTCAGAGCATATGGAAGAACCATCTGCAGTGTTCAACACGGACCGAATCTTTCCAAGGCCTCTGCCACTACGTACAGGCAATAACGGTATAATAGTTGGAGGGAATTGGCTTCCAGCCAGACAGACGCATCTAAAATAAGCTCTAGTGCTAACCACCTGTGTGAACACAGACACGTGACCTCTGTACACACCACGGTTATGTGGTCAAATGACAACAACCTACCCCATGTCTAGAGTAGTGTGAGGCCTAAACAAAGAAAAAGAGGTATTACTGTACTTTAACAAAGTGGTTGTTTAATAAAGGACATTTAGCCTCACATTATTAACCTTAAATTCACCAGTATGTTTTATGCAGTAGAGTACTACTATTTTCCCTTAGGAAAGAATACAAAGACATGGGACATGACCTCTGATAAAACTAGCTCAACCATCTAGACAATTACTCTGACATTCTATCATTCCCAAGCAATTTGGTTAAGTCATTAACAGTGCTCTGGGATTTGTTTAGCTTTCTATTCTCCACCACATTTTCTTGTTCAAATAAAAATAAAATAATAAAATCAAATAAAAAAATCAAAATTTATCAGCTTTGAAAATTAATACTATTATTTTTAACAAATAGCATTTCTGTACTTCTTTACCTACATGTATTCTTCCATAAGGAATATTGTAGGAGTATTTCTTCATTTTCTAAGCGTAAAAATCATGAAGAAAAACCCAAGATTCTGTTCCCCAAATAGTCAGATTATATAAACTAGCACAGTATTTCTGATTATGTGTTTGGATTAATCCTCCACAGAATTTTCTTTGGTTTCTTTTTTATTTAATTACTTAGGCTGGAAAGTCCTATTGTCTATAAAGATTATTAAAAGATGTAACACAGATGGTTTACAGAAGTATTTTTCAACATCACTTGATAAGGTTATTAAGGCTTACATCTCCTATAGGTACTTCAAAAATAGCACTGTGTTCTCCACAAGCTACATGCCATTAAATATGGATGTCTGTCCTTAGTAAGAGAGAGAGAGAACAACAATCAGAAACATATGGCAGTGAGATATTTAAAAATCCAAATTTGTGTCCTGACCCCAGAACTGCCATGGAAAGGGGAAAATGAAGAGGGAAAGAGTTGCTTCTCTGTGGGAATAGATACAGGTAATGCCAAAGATGACAGGTACAGAGAAAACTTGGCAGTTTTTTTTTTTTTTAAACCAAGTGATTTCTGAAATATGGAGTAAAAGCTCAATTTAAAAAGACATCAAGAATGGTACACACTTGGTTTTTGTCAAACCTTTACTCTTCTGCTTAACACTCGCCATCCATGAAGAAACACATTACCCACCTGGAAAGGAACTATCACAAGAGGGATCCAACCGCACCCAGAAAAAAACAAAGCTGCCCCTCAGTGAAACAGAAAGATTTAAACAGTTAAACAGCAGTGAAACAGAAAGATCAGCTGGGTAAGTCTGAGAAACTTTCCTAGCAGGAAAACAGAGTCCACTGGCTTTTATATTTGTTTATAAAAAACAGGTGAAAAAGTATTTTGTAATCTATTACTTAATTAAACACACTACCCTTTAGTATGAAGAGTGCAGATACATATTAAAAAAATAATGAACTTACTTGCTTTTCCCTTTGTAAACGGTAGCATAAGATCCTTCCCCTAATTTTTCCAGTTTTTCATAGGAGTCAGCTTTGCCAAATTTGGGACTTGTTGGCTAAAAATGAAGCAGAGAGAGAGTAAGCAAAACAGACCGTATCATATTAACAATAAATACTCTGAATTTACAGGAAGGGTACAGATTCTCACTTGTTAAGTAACTTTCTTCTAAGATGAGAGTATTTTTGGAAACAACAGAATAAACACTCAGTACAAAATCCAATACATGCAAATGAACCTATGTAAAATTCAATTTATCCATAATCTAACCAAGGGGCCAAATATTTTGATATCTTTTCTTCCATTCTTACCTTGCTGATAGCTGCTTACTCTTTCTTTTACAAGCCCGGATTTCACTACACATCTGCTTTTTTAAAAATTCAATGTATCATAAATATTTCCCATGCTATAATTCTCTAAATTTAGAACTGGCACACTGTACCCAGTGGGTCAAATCTAGCTGTGTTTGCACCGTTTATAAGGTTAGAATGGTTTTTGTTTTTAATGGTGGTACCATCAAAAAGATGACATTTCATAATATGTGAAAATTATGGGAAAAGTGAACTTTCATAACCATAAAGTTTTATTAGGATGATCACGCTCATCATTTACACACTGTCCATGGCTTTCTAGTTATAGCAGAGCTGCAGCGACAACAGAAATCATACAATGGACAAACCTTAAGATATTAACTATCTGACTCCTGTTGTAAAGCATGGCTGTACATTATTCAGTCATAGAAAGGGATTCTTTCAACACTTTATTTATAATGCAAATAGACAGTCAAAGATGCATCATTCATATATCATTTCATAAAATGGAACTCCCTGGTGTGTACATAAACCAATACTTAAGGTTAACCGAAACAAAATTACTCCTTAAGATTACAACCCATCACATGACCCACAAAGTGCTAAGAGTGACTTTTGCAGTCCTCAACTCCTACTCAAATTCAACCACAGAGCAAGAACAGAGGAGTACTGCGTCCTCTGTGGGGCAGAAACATTCAGTGAGGCTATAAAAGGGGATATCAAAACATGAATTAGTTACAACTATATAAGCAATTCAAAACATCGTACCAGAGGAATTATCTGATCACAGTACATAGAATTCATAGCTCATGGTAATTCATAAATAATCAACTTTATTTTGTAACTTTTTAAATTTAACGATAAAAAATAACAACAATACAGACAAAAATAAAACAAAAACAAAAATGACAAAGGGTTTCAGCACAAAATGACAAGAATTAACAGTGGTTGTTATGCTGCATATTGTTATCTTCAATGAAGTTGCTCAGATTATCAGATGTAATGGAAGACTGATCAAACTCAACTTTATTTGTTAAAAAATTGTAGCGCGTGTTTGCAGTACAGAACGATCACACTCACCCCGGAGAGGTGGAGGGTGCAGGTACCACCTTCCTTCTTAGTTTCGGACCCTCCCCGCTCTCGCCCTCCCTGCTCCCTCTACCCCCTACTCCCCTTCCCATCTGCAAAAGCTCTATTTCCATTCTTGTCTTCGACTCTTCCTCAACCCCTTTTCCCTTCCTTCCCTCCTGTCTCCTGCCATGGTCTCGATCGATCCACTTCCCATTTGAAAAAGATCCCCCTACTTCCTTTTATCTTTTATTTTGCTCTTTATTTTCATTTTGCACTTCTCATCTAAGACAAACTGTGCACTTATGTACAATCATGTGACTGATTTATTTCACTGAACAGTATGGTCTCGTAGTGTATCCATTTACCTACAGGTGCCTCAAGTTTATCCTCCTGTATGGCAGAGTACAACTATACTGTATATAAAAGGTGGTGTTTAATAACCATCTTCAGAAGCTTAGTAAAGGAACTTTTTGTGTGTTTTTGGTACCGGGAATTGAACTGAGGATCTTACGCTTGCCAGGCAGGCACTACCTGCTTGTGTCACTGAGGTGTATCCCTAGCCCTAGTAAAGGAACTTGTTATAAAATCCAGAGAACACTAGTCCTAAGCTTGAACACCATTTTTGGGTGTGCTCCTGAACCATTTATTTAAAAACACACATCATCAGGGCAATACTCCCACTGTTTTTAAGGATTCTCTGTAGCAGTTTAAATACATACTCTTATCTCCTTTTCACACAAAAATAACAGAATCAGAAAAAGAAAAGAAAAAGATGCCAATATCTAATTAGAAATTTTGAGGAAAACTTAAAAGCAATCAGGATCAAAACTTCAGAGAAAAACCCCAACATTAAAAGGACAGAAGCCAGGCCTTGCGAGTAAACACAAGGTTCATCAACGGAGAGACACAGCATCCTCCCAAGCGGTCTACCAGGACAACAGCAAGAGGAGACAGCTGAGAACATGGTATCCGGGCTAGAGAGGTACAGCAGAGACTCAAGCAACACCCAGAGGAAAGGCAGTGTTTCTCTGTCCCCCAAATTGTAAGCATTGCCTCTTTCATGTAGTCAATAGAGACAAATTAGACAAAACAGAATAAGCTGTCAAGGATTGTGAAATACAAAGGTGAGTATACAACCAAAATTCACAAACCATTTCAGGAAAATCAATACTCTGAATGAAAAGCATAAAATTTAATGGGCACATAAACTAAAGCCCAGGAAAGAGTTCACAGTGCTATGTAAAGGTAAGCCTAACTTTGAGTATGAAGCTATCACAGCCTTTAAAAAGTTAAACACTGTTTTAGGGATGTAGCTCAGTGGTGGAGCACTTGCCTATCAAGTGCAAGGCTCTGGGTTCAACCCCAGCATGGCCAAAAAAAATTACATTAAAAAAAGAAACAACTGGAGATCTTAGAGATTAAAAATTTACTCAGTGAAATAAAATATTTATTGGGCAGTAAATAGAAGAATAGGCATAACTATAAAACTAATAAGCTCAACATCTGAAATGAATTTTCCCAGAAAACTTTAGGGAGTAACTATCGAAATAGAAAAATTATTCAACAAGCATATTTTCACAGACAACAATGGTTACCATAAAAACTCAGTATTTTAAAAATTAAAAGAGACAATAACTTTGCATCACTAACATTATATTTAAGTTGCTCAAGTGTGCAATAAATACAGGGCAATTTTGGCTCCCAGTGGGAAAATAATCCAGATGTAAAGATCCATACTGTGACAATACAAAACTTGGCAGCTGAGTGTGGTGATGCACACTTGTAATCCCCACATTCACAAGGATGAGGCAGGAGAATCATCATGAGTTCAAGGTTAGTGTAGGCCACAAAATGAGTTCAAAACCAGTTTGAACTATACAGCGAGACCCTGTCTCAAAAAACAAAACAAAGTAATATAAAACTTGGTAGGACTGATGGAAAATGTGCAAGAAGGCAAAAAAGAAAAGTATCATGTTGAGATTTCCTGACTCAATCAGGACACACTTCACATACTGACACCCAAGGCACAAATTGTAGTATGTTTATCAAGTCTTAAAAGGCAGGCACTGGATTTATATAAATAAAATGCACAAATTTCAAACAAATTAAAGAAAAGGGAATGGAAGAAAAAAGTGCAATGAAGGGGAGGACTGGGAGGAGTAATTCTCAGTCAGAAACCATGCTCAGAGAAATATCATCAAGTTAAAATGAAGTCGATATAAACATATCAATAATTACAATAAACATAAAAGAATCAAATTCTCCTCTTAAGACAAAAGCTCAGATTAAAAAGGAAGATCCACCAACATGCCATTTAGAAGACACAAAATTAAAACAAATGAAACAAATCTGAAAGTAAAGGAATGAAGAAATACAGTTAAGATGTATTTTGAAAATAGTATGATACAGTAATATTGATAACAGACAACAAGAAATTCACAAAACAATAAATGAAGTTACTATTTCCCACAGAATGAATCTTAAATCTACTAAGAAATGTAATAACCATAAACTAGTAAAGGCTTGAGAACACAGCTTTGAAATACATGAAATTGTAAAATGAAAAACTGTCAACTTTACAGTGATAACAGAAGACAGACAAACATTGCTTAACATTAACAAAGCTAGAAGATAACCAATAAGGATCTACAGACTTGAATATCAGAATTAACATGTTACTTTAATGTATATATTAACATGATTATATTCATTTTAAGCACATATTTAACATTAATTTTAAAATGATAATAAACTGGGTTATAAAGATCTCAATATTGTGTTTCTTTTTTTTTTTCTTTTGGTGGTACTGGGGATCAAACTCAGGACCCTGCACTTGCTAGGCAAGCGCTTATTCCACTGAGCTATATCCCCAGCCCCAAAGATCTCAATATTGAAAACTACAGAAACACTGGTTCAACTTCTTTTTCTGAACATGATGCAATAAAATTACACATTAAGACTACTACTAAAGTACCCGGTATTTGAGATTATATCTAAATAAATAAGATTATATCGTCCTGCAAAACAATGTCACTATAGTAACCCTTTCATCTTTATATATATAACATGTTATATACTTTAAACATACATGAAATGTATTTTAAAAAATAATAATAAAAAGAAAACTAAACAGTTTATCCCCATAAGTTAAAAAGGATACACCTGGAAAACACCATGTTAAATGAAATAAACCTGATGCACAAGCTTAAATGCTGTATGGTATCTCTCTTTTGAGTAAGGCAACACATAAATAAAGAGAAAAATAAAGGACTAGTGGACGGAAACAGACAGACCTTTTGCAAACGGGAAGAGGTCCGAGATACATAGAGGGGGGTGTGGGATGTAAGACTCCAGATGTGTAATGTACATGTGCCCTGTACCCACAGTGAATGCAAACGCTGTATGTCATGAACATGAACTGAAAACAACGGTGACATGAAAGTGAGGAAAGAGAACGCAGACATGGAGTGGGGAAGCGAAGGAGAAAAAAGAAGAATCAAACCGTGTTATGCACGTGGACCTACTTGCTACCTAAGATGAATGTGAAGGTCATGTACTGCACACGTGTTCTAATAAAGTGTAATTTTTAAAACATAATGACAAAAATGAAGTTACATGAAAGTCAAACAAATCAAAACTGAAAATTCATGAACATGACGACATGACATTTGAAGACCTCTGAAATGTAGCCAAATCAAGATATAGATGAAAATTTAAACATGTATGTCCACAGTACTAAAAAAGAAGTTACGTGATTGAGAATTTTAACTGCAGCTAGCAAAGGAGCTCAAATGATGCGGTAGAAGAGATTAATAGACAGTGAAAGATATGCATGTAACATGAAGCAAAAATACAGACACGGTCATTAAAGTTTAATGTTGTTTGTAAAGACCATTAAAAGAGACAACTCTCTACAGGTTAAAATAAAAGCAAGCCAAATGAACATTAGAAATTCAAAAAAGACCACTGTCTAGTGTAGAAACTGATCTGTTGTCACAAGCTAACCTAGAATTCTATGTATAGTTTTATACCAAATTACTTGAAAATTTAGAAAGCATACATTCTTGTCTATAAAAGTATCAAACACCCAAACTGATTGCAGCAAAAATCAAAACACAGGCAGGGATATAGCTCAGTGGCATAAGTGCTTTCCTGCAAGTCTGAGGTCATCAGTTTGATTCCCGGTACCAACAAAAAAAACCAAAACAAATTAAGCATAATCAATTTAAACAATATTTTTCTTTTAATTTTAACAGGCTACTAACAGCAACTTCTACTAAAATTTAACTAACAAATAATTACTAAGCTGTAGACAGCAGGTACCTTATTCCATCATAAAAGTATTACATGCTACCAAATTAATTTCTACATTTAGTGTAACTCTATTATCAAATTTCATTCCTTGTCTAATCAACTAAAAAAAAGGCCATGGATAAGGAACATTAAAGCAAGAATTCCAAAAATATGTAAGATGATCACTTCTTTCAAGTATGCTAAAGCAATAATACATCATGGCCCAGTGAGAATTGTTTCACAAATTCAAGAATAGCTCAACTTCCAAAAATTTACTGCCGTATTTAGAAAGATAAACTTAATAAATTCTTTTATTTTTAAATTTTGTGTATACCTGAAACAAAAACAAAATAAGAAAAATTATGAAATTCACAAACAAAAGTAAAGTACACTAATTTAAGAAAGATAATTTTAAGGTTTTAGGCTTAAGCCCTGTGGTGATGTACATGTGAAGCCACAGGTCTGATCTCCAGAAGATATGATTCACTATCCTATTAGAGAACAAGACAAGGAGTCTCTGAACCTCCACTATTCGAGTCGCTGACAGCATCAGAACCTGGACAGTACACTAAAAATGTATCTCCAATCAGGGCTGATTGTCAGGGCCTTAAAATCAGTGACACAGATCGCAGAAAACAAAAACACGCACACGCCTACCACCCCACTCACCTGCGAAGAGCCTAACACCTCAATGGTCAACCCACTACAGTACATATAAACTTTCATGTTGTTAGCTTCCTTAGCACAGCTCTTTCTGTGAAGGAAAAAAAGGACAGAATATGTGTGTGGATCTACAGATTCTGCCGAATCTAAAATCAAATCTTTCAAAGTGTATATGCCAGATGGTTACTTGAAGCTGTGCTTGCAGAGAAAGTCTCATCAGGCAACTTCTGTTACTCATAATTAGTGCCACAGAAAAGAGGGCAAAGTATAAATTTCTGTGAGTCCCAAATTTTAACCCAGCCTATCTCTGGGCAATGATTAAACATCATCTGAAGAACCACCATGGCAAATGCAGAAACAACTGCTGGGAAATTTAAGAAAGACCACAAGAATGTTTTCAGGGTCAACTGCTCAATCTGCCACCATGGAGAACGCAGTAGTAACCACTTCCTGAACAAACTATCCAAGGAGGGTCAATTTTACTCTATGATGAAACACTATTAATTTTTTAAATAAAATACACAAAAAAGTAGAATTCTTGCCTTCACAAAAGCAGAATTCCTAGAGCTGGATGACCCTGTCAGCATCATATAAATAAGAAAACCCCCCAATAAGATTAATTTGTCCAAGACCATACACTGAGTCTTAATCAAACACATTTTTTCCTCAAAGTAAAATTCACCTGTTTAAACCACTCTCACTTGTACTGAGTATGAGAAAAAAATGAGTAGCAGAAGCTTTTTAATTATAGTATTTTAAGAAAATATGTTAACTAAATAACAAAGGTATGCGTATCAAAACAAGAATATAAATGCACATATATCCATGCCTCTATATATTCTATAATGTATAGTATTATATATATATGTATGTTTGTTAGAGGTATCAAAATGCAATAGACAGGATAGGGTGGCTTCAACACTAGCAAATTGGTTTTCTCCCGGTCCTAGAAGCGAGCCCTAGGGCAGGACATTGACCAGTCTGGTTGCTCCTGTGGCCTCTCTTGGCCTGCAGCCTTCTCTTCCCTTCTCACCACATCTTTAATGCCTTTTCTCCAGTTGAGTGCACCTCTTGGCGTGTCTCCCTCTCCTTATAGGAGTGCGCATCACAGGATTAGGATCCTTTCCCAATGATCACCTCAACAAAATCACTTCTTTAAAGACGTTATCTCATCAGGTACAGTACTAGGCATTGGGATTTCAACATCAAACTTTACGGGGTAATAATTGAGCTCATAACTATATAGATAAAGAAGAAACAGACAGACAAAGATACTTCAAAATGGAATACAGACAGGAATGGAGGGAAGAGAAGAAAAGATGGAAGGTTACGATTTGCTTTTCAAGAAATTTAGTTTCCCTGTTCGTTAAACTACGTAATTACAATGACGAGTTTCTGAGGTTTAAGCAGTACATTCATTTAGGATCCCCTTTTTTTTTCTTTCAAGAAACATGTAAGATACGAACCATGTGGTGAGCTGAATCAAGTAAAATTTAATGGAAAATTACATTCAAAGTTGCCTTGTCTAGTCCTGTGTGGGTTATGTTCTCATGCATTTTTCATCACCAGAAACAGCTTGCGAATGTCACACTTTACCATCACCCTCCTGAGCCCAAGTTTTAAATAGAAATTTTAAAACCTATACTAAACTTCAGTATAAAATGATCTTCAATGGGGAAAATATTGTGTTCACAGTTCCACTCTAAATTATTTAAAATCAGGATGAAAGGTCTGTGTGTTTGCTTTTGTGCTCCTGTAAGAATGAATCCAGGGTAAGTTAAAGGGGAAAAGTTAGCTGCAGAAAATTACCTTTCTATACCTATTAGGAGATAAACTGCTAATGCATAGCGGAAGCAAGTAGAAGACACAGTCCTCACAGATCCGTCAGAGAGAATAGATGGCACCATTTTTTACTCTGGGAAAGGTACAAATACTTTCCTAAAAACTGCACATTTCACTCTTCATAACCTGCCTTGTACATAGAACTAAGGTAAGACATAGACCCTACTATTTTTAAAAAGTGAACAGGAAATTCTAAAAACAACAACAATGTTCTTGTTATAAAAACAAGAATGTTCATTTACTCACAAGAAAAATCAAGTAGGAGAAAATGCTAACAGTACAAAGTAGTCTATTCATCTAACCGCGTGGATTTGGGTATCTTAACTGCCATGGCAAAAGTATGCTCTATTAACACTGCAATGGCAGAACATTAATATTTTGCCACATTTGGTGGTTTTAAAAAAGTCACTTATATACCCTGTGAAACTGATATGTAGTTATTCTGGAAATACACTGTAATTTACAGATCAATCATACTGACTTCATGTGAAGATAAAGACATATAATTCTACTCTAAAATTGTTCTAATCTACAAAAATATGGCCCTAAGGAATAGGCCATATCCATGAGATAGTCTGAGCTTCAAGTCTTAGAAGTTAAGACTTAGAGTCTTAAAAAACTGAGTATCTTATTTTAAGGGTGCAGAAAAGGTCTTATTTGTAACTACTATGCAAATAAATAAGGAATTCAAATGCCAAGTTTTTAACGAGGTCAGTAATATAATTCTTCCTATCACACAAGCAAAACAAAGAATAATTCAGAAGGAGAGCCCTATTTCGTTTAACAATCAAAGTTCAGGCTTTTCATTTGACTTTTCTTCCCCTCCAATTATATTAAAGCATCACACTTAAATAATGACACTGGGTCAAACTAAGAGGTAGTCAACCCTAAACAGTATCTTCAGTTCTTTGATGTCAGGTGTGTGGATGGATAGAGAACAGCTTTATAGGGCAACTAGTCTCTGCTTATCACTTCTCTACTTGGAATGCAGTCTTCACGTGTCGCTTAAGTGACTTGGAAATACAGAGGGCTAATCTGCCACTGCTGACTGACACTAACCACATGGAGATGTGGAATTTAACGAGATAAAGTTAATACATTTTTCAAAAACATAATAAAAGTACAGACAGCTACCAACTGTCTAGACCAGTGGAGGGGAACATTAGCTTGGATAACAGGAAGTGTAAATAATGTTCCAGTTGAACAGTGTTTGCACTCTGCCATTGGATCCTGGCACCTTAGCCCACTGCGTAATAATCCCCCAAACCACCAGCAAATACTGAGCATTTACTATATGCAGGCCTTGAACTTTGTATACACTGCCTGCACTTAATCCCTATAATACCACCACGAGATTGGTTCTACCATTCCCATTTGAACAAAATAGAGTGAAAAGACCAGAGAAATAAAATAATTCATCTAAGAACTTACTGGCAGTACTGAAACTCACACCCTCACCCCCCCCCCAAAATTATCAGAATTGAGTCTGTCTTTTTACCACTACCCTGCTGGTAGAGTATTCCTATGGAGTTGTAGTTCCACCCATGATTAAGTCTGTCTTCTACTGAAACCCCATAAACAATTTAAAGGAGGAAAGGTTTATTAAGGCTCATTTCAAAAATATCATTCTATGGTCACTTAGCCATGTTGTTTTGGGTCAATAGCTACACAGTACATCGTGGCAGGAGTATCTGACAGAGGAGACCTGTTCACTTCACAGTAGCTAGGAAGCTAAAGCAAGAAAGACAGGAAGTGGCACAGTCTCTGTATCCCTTTCAAGGCCACAACCCCTGACTTCACTCCTAAACTTTCACTCCTGAAGGCCTGGCTAGAAGCAAAGTCTTCAACACATGGCCTGTGGGTGACACTTAAGATCCAGACCACAACATACTGCATGCAGGACGACCACAAGGAAGACTCATTTATCTACCATGTTACACAGTCACTGTGAGAATGGGTGTGGGGGTTCAACCAGAACTATGTGAACCCATTAAGCAAGGACTTGAAGTCAAACCAGACTTGGCCAATTGTTCCCTTGTCTTTGACTTCCATAACAAGCTTTATTACCTAGCACTTTCCCCCTATTACAGCCACACTCAGGCAAGCCATAGTTAATAGGTAACTTGTTTATAAGGCAGATCTAGATGTTGGACAGAGAGATGGGCCCAAATGTCACACACATCAACAAATGCAGAGGAGGGCCATGGTTATACCTAAAGCAATACCAAGCGGAAGCTACTGCAAGCATGGGAGTAGAATTGTCATTTACAAGTCTGTACATTCCTCTCCCTCTCCAGATTAGATCTGTGTATCATGGGATGCAGTTTTTCACGGTGATTGAAAGAAGTAAATTTTGAGCAATTTGTAGAATGTATAGAGAACATCAACATAAGTAAGAAATTCTGGAAATATGTTCTCTTCAAGCCGGCTTAATGAAACTCAATGAAATCCCAAGATAGGTGGTTTAATCTCCATACTCCCAATAGTTGTAGCTACTGAAGAGCACAGCCAGGTTGGGGAACAATAGGGAAAGGCTACTAAAAGTTGATCACATCAGTGACAACACTAAGTACTACCCTGGGAATGGTACTGGGAAAAGTAGGTAGTCATCTCTTACAGTTTCTGTCTGCATGTCCCCCCAGAGCCTCATGCAGTCATGGGGCGGGCTTTTAGAGTTGATGACTGATCCATGATCCAATGCTGGGATTATGGGTGTGAGCGCTACATCCGCCCTGGGGCAGGTAGCCTAAACACAATATAAGGGAGAGAAAGAGGATGCTTATGGCCACTGTTCTCTTTTGCTCTGACGGCTTTTGCTGTCTTCTGCCACCATTCCTCCCTTTTGCTCTTGTTGCTTTGCTATGTTCTCCTGCCTTGAACTGTTGCCCCCTGCCATGTGCCACCCTACCTTGGAGCCAGCCAAGTATGGACTGAAACCTCCACAGACTGCAAGCTAAATAAAGCTTTCCTTCCTTAGTTTTGGGCATTGGGTATTTTGTCTCAGCAACAACAGAAAAGTAACCAAGACATCATCCAAAAAATGTCTGCAATAAACACTTTCCTTGAAAGATACCAACTGTAATATAAACTCAGATTGTTTACAGTTTTCCAGAACTTTAAAATGTCTCTATCTGGAAAAAACATCACCAAATATAGACTAGCATTAGCACCACTGATATCAAGGCACTCTTGGATCACTGAGTGCAGTCATGGCTCAAAACACATGCAACAGCCACAACTACTTACACAGATACATGTACAGGGACAGATGGCATAAAGTAGTTTCTGCACTGTAGTACTTCCAAGGAACAATGCTTTTTTCATTAAAATATTAGATATGTTGCTAAACTTTCAACTGTTTCTTCCTTCTCAAATCTACTCTTAGAGACTACTTAAGATAAGTGATACTTGAAACAGCATTAAAGATATGAATTAATCCTGTGACTCACAGGCAAAGGGATTCCCTGGATGTTTACCACTGTTATTATCACCCACCTTTAAGAATAACAAATTCTGTGCCAATACAGTTCTCATGCTTTCTCATTATTATCAAATGGTATGAAATGATCCAATTCACACTGCTGTGGGAGATATCAAATGATGCTACACAAGAAGTGTCAAAGCCTCCACTTTCTGCACAAATGGAAATACAATTCACTAAAAAATAAAATGAAAACACCCATTAGGGTGGAGAACGCAAAGACACCATAGGGAGGAGAACAAAAAGCATGCACAGGGAGAGGAGCAAACACTGAAGCACTCTGCTGAAAGGGAAAAAGAAACCCTCTCCAGCTTGACAGGGAGAGAGCCAAGACATTTTTCCAGGGCACACAGAAAAGAAGCGAAATTACCAAAGTGAAAAGAATACAAAGCAGTGTCTACACAAAGTAATGTACGTGCTCTGATATATCAGAAAGACACCCCAAGGTGGTCCAGGATAGGGTAGACCTAATATGAAACTCACCAAAGAGAAACCAAAGGAAATTAACCCTTCAATGGCCTAGTGCACTATTTTTGGACTGTCCATAAAAATGGAACACAATTAAATTTGTTCTATTCACATTCTTGTCCATCGAAATTTTTGATGTAAAATATATGAATTTTTAAAAGCCAGGCATGGTGGTGCACACCTGTCATCTCAGCACTTGGGAGGCTGAGGCAGGAGGGTCATTGCAAGTTCAAGACCAGCCTGGGCTACAAAGTGAGCTCAGGGTTGGCCTGAACTGCATGGCAAGTTTTTGTCTCAAAAAAACAAAAAAAGAAAAAAAGACATGTCTCTATATATGAATTTCACACAAAAATTCCAAAACTTAAAAAACATTAGCATAAGTGGGTTAAAAATACAACAGAAAAGAAACAAAACTGCCAACTAAACTCAATGGCATGAACACATAGTTATATCTCCTCCCTACCAATCTGCACAGAAATGACAGTAAAGTTGTAACCTGCAAGGCCAATCAGAATGAGGAAGACAAAAGAAACAGCAGTTTGAGAAGAGGATTGACTGATGAGAAGTCACTGGCTAACATAGGTAAAGAAAGCCTGATACCAACAAGATCCAAATAATAAGCCAACAAGAAGTCAATTCATACTTCAGAATCCCAGCAATGCTCAAGAACAGCAGGGCTGGAGTACAGCTCAGTGGTAGAGCACTTGTCTAGCACACACAAGGCCCTTGGTCTGATCCCCAGCAGAGAAGAAATACAACTGCAGACTGAGGCCCAAAGTGGGCTAAAAACTAAATGGTTAGCTAGAATGCAGTAAGAAGGAGGTCATTTCCCCCAGATGCTTTCAGATAGGTGTTTGTGCCTCTCTGGTTCCAGCACAGGTTCGTGCTATGACAAGGCTCAATCAGAGAGGCTCAGAAATGCGACCCCAAGAATGGTGGATGTAAGAATAAACAGTCTCTTGCAATGAAAACAAGTCAAAAGAAAAGTCCACACAGAAAAGTAGTAAGGTCTGAGAATCACAGTGAATATCTTAGAATAACAGCAGCTAGGCTATTATGTCCTAAAAACAGGATGGTAAACCCATCAGGGAAAACCACCATCTAAGGGAGGAAAAAAAATTAAGGAGTAGTAACATCTGAAGGCACTAAAATTCCCTATAGAGAAACCCGCCAGCTGACAAGCCACTCAGGCACAGGGGGAAAAAAATCCCTAGTATCCTTAGAAATATATGAGGCAATATATTACTTACTGCCAAAGAATAAGATATTTTTTTGTAAGAATAGTCAAAGAATAGAGAGTTCATGGAAATACACATAAGAATAATTAAAATACAACTGAAAGGTTAAAAATGATACTATGGCAAATGGGAACACTGAAATCACACCCAGAGTTTGGAGACAGATTTATTTTACATCAACGAGCACTGACTGAGATCACTGTCAAAGTATCTGGCCCTGATCAATGGTGATCCAGGGCTTCTGTGGGATAAGCAAGCAGGAAGTACAGAGGCAGAATGGCTTGCCAACTGGGGACTGGTTTTTACACTACGCATCAGCTATGCATCACAATGACCAGCCATTTCTAAGAAACAAAAGTAGCAGGAACTATAACCAGAACTATTACCTGGACAACTAACTAATAAACTCAAATATACTGGGGCAGAGTGGGGGGAGATATTCTGCTGCAGTTAAAAGTCAAAAAAGCTCCCAGAAAACAGGGGAAAAAAATAAACATAAAAAAGATAAGTAAATTGGAAGATCAACCCAGAAGTACTAATATTTCATCTCATAAAAATGTTTTTATAAAAGAAAGACAGGGGCTGGCGATATAGCTCAGTGGAATAAGTGCTTGCCTAGCAAGCGCAGGGTCCTGAGTTCGATCCCCAGTACCACAAAAATAAATAAATAAATAAATAAATAAATAAAAGAAAGACGGAGGTTGGCTTGATGATAGAGTGTTTCTCTAGTATGTACAAGGCCCTGGGGTTCAACCCTGGCCTGGAAAAAAGCAAATAAAAAAGAGATTGAAAAAAGAAAAATTAGGTAATTAATAAAAATATTTTTCTAAAACTGAAAAGAAACTCATTTCAAAATAAAAAAAAGTCACTGAATACTAAGAAAAAAGTTCAGGCCAGAATTTTTTTTTAAAGTCCTAAAAGGTTCCAAGAAGAAAATAAAGTAGGTAACACAGAACAAACTAGGAGTCAAAATAGTCCCATGACTTTCAGTAACAACAGAACACCTAGAAGAGCAAACAACAGTAACAATAAGACTTTCAAAAATCTAAGAAAAAACTAATCTTTTAAACTAGAATCACATACCCAACAAGCTTAGTGTGATAAATTCATAAAGATATGTGCAAAAAAAAAATCTTTTTTTCTCAAGAAACTACTGGAAGATGTGCTTCTATAAACCACTGAAATAAACCAAGAAGAACAATGACAAGAAACCGCAAAGAACAAAACCCAAAACAAAAAAAAAGAACAACTCAGGAAGAAGGTGACCCAAAACCTCAGAACTACAGACTTGCAGCCTGATCAATCTAGATCGGATTAGGACCACAGACAACTGCAAAAGGCAATCTCAGGAAAAAATGATAAACGTAGCTGTTTCTGATTTGTTTCAGAGAATTTTCACTGTTCTGTTAAAAAGTTCCAGGCCTCGATTTGTAATTTAAGTAATATCAATTATATTAATTAGTACAGTTAATAAATGAAAAGCAGCAATTACAGTTAGTAAAGAATAGAAATTTAATCATAATCACTTCTCGGCCTTTTGGCTAACATCAAGTGAAATTTAATCATGGGACACATGACTTCCTTACTATGAACAATATTTACATCAGCAAATGATTATAAATGCTGAATATTATTTTCAGCCAAAAAAAAGAATAAATGTACTTGGAAATAAAAATACAACAGAGAAAAATCATCTCTTGACATTTCTTTTTATCCTGTAGATCATTCATCATATCTACAGTCACTTTCCCTCCAAAAGTCACTGCTTCTTGATCTTCTCCTTCCTTTGGCCTTGTGGACCCCTCCCTGCACAGAATTTACTCCGAAATCTTCTATTAGGGCAAGAAAGTACGTGCATTCCTCGTTTTGGAGAAGAGCCCGGAGAAAGAGACCCCCCCAATACCATTAGATCTCTACAGCTCTCCTCCTTCCTTTCACAGGAGCCGCCACCGCCCCCTCCTAGTTGTCCTGAGTCTGGCCCAACAAGCCAAGGACAGGTACTTGACAACTTGGGAGTTCCTGGTCCTAAGAGGGGTCAGCAGGTCCCCTGCCTTCCCTGCGCTGCTCCATCACATCTTCTGACATGACCTTACAACCACTGATGCTTTGTTCACTAACTCCAGTTCTGAGGTTCACGGCTGGTCCCCTGTATTTGCTGAAGACACCATGCACTGGTTTCGGTTTTACTCCACTCGTTGTTCTAATTATACGAAAAGTCTCAAAACCTATGCAACTGCCACCTTCCCAGAATCACCTTCTACTTAACCTTTTCAGCCATCCTCAAGTATTATTTTAATAAACATAAAATTTACCTGTAAAGAGGAAAATACAGACCACAGTACAGAGATGATCCCCACCTTTCATAGAAGGGTTTTAATTAACTGCTTTTGAAAAATCGAAAGTGAGTATCAAAGTCTCATTGGTATCATTTGTTATCTATGCATTGACTTTTGAAGCTCCATGACTCCCAATTCCAAGAAGCGTATCTAGCATCTAAATCTTGGTTTCTAAATAATGCTCTTTAAAACGGGGAGAGAGCTACTTAGAGAAATGGGTGATTCCCGGTCAAAGGGAGAAGAAAAAATGAACTGTGAACATCTCGCAGCAGCAGAAAGTATGAAAGCACTCAAAGTAAAATGATCACGCTATCTCAAAAGGACACCATAAACAATCTAGAAGAGTTCCCAAGGGCCAAAGCAGAACAATTTGACCAACGGAATAATTCTAGTGGATTATAACTAGGCTTCAGAAGTAAAATACAGAAAAATCAGTTAAATTTGAATTTAGACACACAGTGAATATTTGCTCTAGTATAAAATGACATTGTAATATCCAGTATGCCAATTTCTATATAACATTTATAAGTTGATATATAATAACATTAAGAGAACTATCCAGTAAAATACACGTAATTTTTTGGTACCATATGGACTCAATCACCCCCAGTAACTCCTTTTATTTCTTGTACCTGACACCAGGTCTAAAATTCTCCCGGAAATCAGTGGTAGATGGGGCACAGGTGGAGCTTACCTTAGAAGCACAGATTAAAGTTATGGACAACAGTACTGGGAAAACCAGAAAATAACTCTTGCAATGTTACATTAACAATATTTATTTCATCTTCCTTAATAACAAATATAATGCTGGAACTGTGCAGTCTCATTAGAGTTTAAATGGAAGTGTCAGTATTCTTATAAGAGGCGACATTTCATATTCTGGTTTTGCCCCCAAATATATACCACTTAAAATTTATGAAAAGTCATGTGCTTCTTAGCAAGATCACGGGATCAAAATGCTTTAAGCACTGCTTACCTTTTAAACACCACATCTATGTCAGTGTTCATAAATGTAGGTGAAAACTGATAATTAAAAAGATCACTGGATTTTTTTACAATCCTAAGTGCAGACCACTCATAAATAAGTTCCAGTAAATTATTACAGGCAAAGAGTAGCAACTGCCTTGGAATTTTACACCTCTTCTTTCAAGTGAATGCTTGTGTTCCCCAAAGGAAATAGAACTTGGGGTATTAGGTCATAAGGCTGGAGACCTCATCAATGAGGTTAGTGCCCTTATATGAAGACACGAAGACATGCAAGAGCTGATTCACTGCCACCCCCAACACACACCCAGTGAGGAAACAGAGCAGGGCCATATGCAAACCATGAAGCGCACCCTTAACATTTACCATGTTTGCCAGAGCACTGATAGGACTTAGCAGCCGTAGAACCATGAGAAATAGATTTCTGTTGTTTTAAGTAATCTAGTCTATGCTACTCTGTCACAGCAGCCTAAACTAAAACCACCTCCCTTAGGTTAAAAGATAAGAACTGCCTTGACGTGGAGTTCAAAAAATTTCACAATAATGAAGACAGTTTCCCTTTGAAGATCAAGTCCAACATCTAGCTTTTCAGTCATAAAATATTTCTATTGAAAACAAATGAATATAACGTGAATAAATTTTGACATTTCTTCTGAAATGAAATTCTTTGGGAATCTGGCAATTTCTATCTTCACTGCACACAAAGAAAGTAACATTCAAGAACCTCTCCAAGAGTCTGAAAGGCTAAGGATTTTTAAATATAAATTCCTCTGACTACCACCTACTTTAAAAGGGGGCTTTTCCAAAAATAAGTTGAATCATTTCATTCATTTGCTTGCTGGGGACTTATGAGTAAAGAGTCCTCATATAGTTTTTTCTCTCTCTCTTCTAAAACATCAAACCACCCTTGGAGAAAATGCATAAAAATTCACTGATAAAACCAACTGGCATCTTTCAGCACAGTGTGATGCTATAATTAGCAGGATATTCCTTCTGCTTACTCAGTGATAAACGGGAAGACTGCACTTACCGAGCTAGGGCTAGAGTGCCGCCTCACTTTAGGGGACTCTTTGCCAGCAGAGGAGGTCTTGAAGTTAATGCAAGCATTGTTCTCAGAATGCACCCTCTTTACTTGATTAGTTGGTTTTTCAAACGGGTCAAAAGTGCTCTGTGTCCTCTGGACCCGGACTTTTTTATCCTCAGGAATTGTGTCCAGGTGTTTGATCACTGAGTCCATTCCCTGGCAGTTCCGTGTAGACATCTTTGTGACACATATCTGGAAAAAAAAAAATTAAATTCGGAACTCTCCACTGAAACTCACATCACTAAATATGTTGTTTTCTTATTTTAGAAAGTATGTCAGTTTCAACTTCAGGAAATACCCGAAAAGCCCATATTCTACAAAGCTAGACCAGCTTCAATCACAGTATGAAAGTCCTCATAATCATTTTGTTCATACACAATTCGATGTCACATTTTACAAGCTACCCCTAAAACAAGAACCTGACAGTGAAGACAGCCAGTTCCCAACTATTCTTGAACTGTCATATCTTTCATCATCTGATTGTTAAGTGGCTATTTCTAAATTATTAAGAGGGTAGAAAATGACTTAATTTCAGAAAAGATAAAAAACAATCTGATGGTCACTTAACCTGATGGGTTATCACAGGCTAGAGGAAAAAAGGCACCATGCTGGTTAAAAGCTTTGTTGTAATATGTTTAAAATCAGTCCCCATCTTGAGTTCATCTCCAAATTGGAACAGAATTGAGTCCAATTCTAGATTTTTTGCTTTTTCATTCCAAAGCTAACAAATAAAAAGGAACAATCTCAATGAAAAACACCATGTAACACTCATTACAAGGTTTGTTTACATCACTCCACTGGACTGCTAATTCCTTCCCCATGTCTTCATTCTCTTCTAAGCCTGCTCCGCTTTCTTTTTATTTTAGTCTTTGAGTGTTGCTCTGTTTTCCACTTTGTGCTCTAATCCTTTCACTCTATGTTCTGGAGACTTTGGTGTCTGCACTGAAAAACTGTATGGTCTCTAGCTTGTCTGTAAAGCCAGGTGTGTTACGGTTTGCGTTGTAAATGTCTCCTAAAGGGTCACATGCTAAAGGCAACACGGTTCCAAGCCCACAGCACACTGGGGATAATGGAACCTTAGGAGGTGAGGCCTCATGGAAATAATGTCGCTGGAGCTTGCCTGGGGGGCCAACTGGAGCCCCAACCGCTGCCACTTCCTCGTTCTGCTTTCCAACCACCAGGAGAGGAGCAGCTTTGCTCTACCATGTGCTGCACACCATGACGGCCCAAAGAAACAAGCGAGGCCAAGTGACAACGAACTCAAACCTGGGCGACTCTGAGCCAGAATAAACCTTTCCTGCTTTGAAGTTTCTGGACAGGTATTTTATCACAGTGACAGAAAGCCAGCGCTCCAGGTAATTTCATTTCCTGTCTAAAGTAATGGTAACTGTACGTGAAATTGCTTTTAGAATACTTTTCTTCACATGAAAGATTTCCACATCCCTGTATGATATCAGGTAAAGAAAAACAGATGATATTCGAGCAAAGTTCATAATTGTTAATTGACAATTATAATTTTTGGAATAATATGTATAGGTTGATTCCACATGGGCAATAAATGTATATACCTATAACTATCGATCTCTATATATGCACAAACATACACATATACATATATATATATGAGAGATACAAATAGATACAGGTACAGATATATAGACAGTAATATTTGTGTGTGCTTATGTATGTGTATGCATACAAGCACAGTAAAAAGTCCTGAAGGAAATATACTACACTCACCTTCAGGTACCTCCATACACGTAGAATTGTTGCACAGATAAAGTGTAAGATTAGTAATATTTTTACACTCATGTATTACTTGAATTATATATGTATCAGTCCATATAATTTTTAAAAACATTAACATAGAAAGGCATGTATAATTAACCTCAACTCTTTAAATTTTTTGCAACCAAAAGACAATTCTAAAATTAAATATTAAGCATCAACTCTGTCCTCAGGCAATGTCTCCGCTACTAAGTACAGGTTAAGTGGTAATTAAATCAAATGAAGATATATCAGACTTAAGGTTTTAGGGGGAAAATATTTAAATTTCTGAGCCTAAAGTATTTCCAGTTGAATATTCCTAAGCATTTCACATTTATCATTTTTGCCATCTAGTAGCAAATGATCAAATAGAAAACAATATAAACTTTCATACTGTTTCTCAGAAACAGTAAACTTTTACAAACACAGGCCTATGATTGCAATTTCCCTTGCTACACCTATAAATACATATCCTGCAGCATCCCACCCTGGTCTGCAGAGTATGATCAGTTCCAGGCACCCCTCCTAAACACACTCCAGACTCCCCACCTTCTTATCTACTTCTATGCAGCAAGGAGCACGGACTATGTTACTGGACTGTTCCCCCACAGTGCCCTGCTTGGTACCTGGCCCACAAAAAGTTCTGTAAGATTGTTCTGAGTTAATAAATCAGATTCAGGAAGATTCACTCCAATAAGTAATCTCTGTACTTTCGTACTGAAAGAGCTAAAGCTCTGAAACATTACTCAAAAGCCATTACCACAGCGTTATCAACAAGATTTAATTGCAAGTTCATTACGGCACCCAGAATTCTAAAATGACAACCAATATTCCTTGTCTCTGAATAACGCTCACCCTTCAGAATATGATTACAATGAGATTCCCTAGTATTTTGCTATGTTATGTATTAGTTGGGAGGGTCTGATATAACCTGCTGAGCTCTTTAAAATCAGAGCATTTTCTCCAGGTAGCTGAAGAGAAGGTCAGAGGGGCGCACTCTGGCTAGCCAGGAATAAGGCAGAGACCCATGCTATGAATCGCCTGAACGGTACCACATGGCTTACCCTGGTCTCTGTCTAACCACTAGCAGGAAAATGGGAACCACCGCTCTGGAGAGACAAGCAAATTACTTCTGCTGACAACTAGTGATTTGTAAAAAGGTCATGAGCCCCAGTTAACAACCACTACCCAGAATAACACCCTGATTTCAGCCCAGAGAGATGTGGGCAGAAAACTACCTACTAATCCACACCCACACTTCAAAACTATGCTACAATAAGCTAGCATGTCTGCAGCATCATCTTACACAGCAACAGAAAACTAATACATTCACTGAACTTAAATTTCCTTGAAGCACTTTGATATCTGAGCACAATGTTCTTAAGGAACTGCTGCAGATACACACTGTACCAGATCCAGGAGAAAATCAGCAATGATTCTGACTAATACCAACATATAACCATGTACTTAAGAATCTGCTGCATGATGTAATTCTATCAGTTTATAAAGCTCACCAACAAGTTTTCCACATGAAGTCTGTACACGATATATGCCAGTCTCCACTGCAGCCGGGCTTTTTGAATAATACAGGTATCAGTACCTACTGTACATCTTCATCCAGGAAAGTAATCTATACTTGAGTTTTCCACACAGCGCAAAGTAACTGCTGTGGAACAGGTTCAAGTTTCCAATATTTGGGACAAGCTATGTATATGTGATCTGGCCATCTCTGTTAACTACGAGTGCAACAGAAAGCAGAAGCAGGCCCTTGGGGATCTCCCAAGCCTGTGTGGCCGTTCACCTTGCAGAACCCAAACATACAAAGGGAAGTTTGACCTACAGAACAACCCAGGTAAGTGAAGTAACAAGGGTGCTCATTCTTCGCTGAATGATGTAATTTCTGGTAACTGAAAAAAATTACTGAAGTGCGCAGCATACATAAAAAAGGGAGTAAGCAGCGTGGACTTACCAGTGCAAGAGTACTGGAAAACAGATTACACACAGGTGCCATCCACCAGCACCTAAGACTTCAAATAAATCCTTCTAACAACCTGTGAGCACCCTAAATAAACTCCTCCCTGCCCCAAAGAGAAGCATCTTTCTCCCCACAACAAAATACTTACCGTCAGCGCACTACGAAGTGTTGGTAAAAGATATAACCTCACACAGAAGAAAACAGAGACAGGTACACGATTTGTCAAAATGGAAAAGAATTAGTGGGAATCCCTAAACCTCAAAAAGGCAGATTCTTCCAACCAACCAATAGGAATCCTTTTATCCATTACTGATTTTCCTATGTATCCCTAGTGCCCAGATTTTGGCCTTTGTTGTAATTCTCCACTGAGAGAAAAAGAAACAGGCCTTCCAAGGTAATGGATTCCAGCTCACGGGGCAGGAAGTACAAAAATAGCTGGGAAACATCTAGCTCTTACAGAAAAGTACGCTATCTCCAAGTGCCCTGGAGAACGCTAGCAGGACAAAAGAATCTGCCTAAAGTGGCCCCCACTGACTAGATTGTGATCATACGCGTGACCGTTAAAAGGGAAGATACTGCAGCTCCATGAAGCCAATTACTGAAACACCATGAGCTCTTTATGCAAAACAGAAAAGTTGTAAGAAAGAGCAAGTGACAGTTACAGTGTAAAAGAAGGACAAATATAATAAAATGTGGTTGGTTTTAACACAGAGAACCAAGTTGTGCAGGGCAAAGGAGGACTATCCCAAGAATAGGCGTGGCAGTCCAGGGCATGTGGGCAGACACACTGCGCTCCGGAAGAGAGAGCAACACGGAAGCTTCAGTGGTGGCAGACAAGGTCAGCGTAACAAAGCAGCATGCTAAAGCTATGTTCCTAAAGTGTTACTACGGGACAGATACCATATTGCAAAGAAAGTCTACGTGAAACCAATCAAAAGACGTTTCTAGAAAATAAGTGAACTTTTATGAACATCTGTAAATTTAAAACACTAAAAAGGAAATTCGGCTTGGCTCTCAACCAGTGACTTATATATGCATCACTAATTTGGGAAAATCAACCAAGACCCAAGAATCAACAACTCAGACACTGTGACCCAGGCAGACACGAGGATGTAATGTTTTACTTCTGAGTCTATAAAGATTATACAACCAAAGAAAATATAGAAAACATTATTACCAAACTCCTTGGAAGGAAGCTAAATGAATAGATCTATAAGCCTAGTAAGAAAGTATAGAAAAGAATAAAGAAATAATGATGAAATTAATTCAGCCCACAGTGTGAGTGTTTTACAGTGGGGTAAGTGATAAATGTGGTGATATAATTTGTAATAATTATATCCGCACATGTTCCCTTTGTTTAAAGTGTCTGAAATACGTTAAAATAATCAGTCACACTAAATTAGTATGTGAAATTAAGGGAATTTAATTAAGTCAATAATCATTGCCTAAGTAAGAGACAAATTGGTTTTCCAAAATTACTTTTATGAGCTACACGTATTTGTAAGCATATGTATATGGGTTCTTGGCCAAGTACAAAGGTCATTGAGCCGTCCCAGGCACAGGAGATCACAGACACTCCACACAGCATCAGCTTCCACTGTCCCTTCCCCTTGCCTGTCAGGGTCCCCAGCCTGGGAAACCTCCCTCCCACACCAAAACATAACTGACTCCAAAATTACCTGTACTCAGAAATCCTTGATGATTAAACTCCACCCACAACCCTTCCACTCCACCAGCCAACCCTTCACTGGAATTCACCTCGGTGACTATGTATTTTGTCTCCTACAATATTTTGCATATCTTCAATTGTAACTATTCCTTTTAATTCACCTCAACAGCCTGATTATCTCTTCCACAGGAAAATGACTGTGTCTCCTATTCATTGTATAGACTCTAAGAATACCTTTGTCTTCAATTTTTCTCTGGAAAAGTCTAATAAAGGTTTTTTCGGCTAACTTAAGGAAACGAAGGGGCTTCACGGGGCCAGAAGAAAACATATCAGGTACCTCTCCCTTCAGTGCATCCCAGGAAACAGGTGCGCTACCAGCGCCATGTGAAAACAAGACATTCCAGCATTAACGTTGAGTTAAGCACATGTTATTTTATGACTGCATGGTTTCACCCATACTTAATTCCATCCAGAAATGAAAGGGAAAAAAATCATACAAGAAAGGAGGTCTCATGGTACTTGAAAACATTAAAAAATAATAATAATAAAGAACTCATCACAAATACCAAATAAACTTCCGTTCCCTGATTTTTTTCCATTAAATTCATGAATTTCGAATTTCAATCTTGAAGAGACAGGAACCACAATGTAGCTATTCACCTCCTCAATTAATTTAGTCTATTCATGGTGAAGAGGAGTTTGCTCATTTGTTGGCAGATCTAAACTCCACTAGTACAAATTGTTAGAAATTCAAACAACTCCAGAGGCTTCAAAAGTCACAGTCTGACCTACAATTTTAGCTTTGGGCCATGTAAAACCCACACAACTGTCTACTGAAGTCACAGCAACGGATGTAAAAAAAGCACAACTTAATTCGGTTAAGGTCGGCATTCATTTCAAGGGAACAACTCATTCGGGCTGAAAATTGTCCCTTCGAATTAACCATTTTCTGATGATGGGCATTTTTCTAGGTTCAGAGTGTGACCTCTCTACTTCTTCACTCCACACTCTTCCTTTAAGGCAGGCACTGGAAAGGAATTGGCTCAAAAGACTCCTGACCTGACCCACCACAAATACACACGATGCATCTGATGTTCATGAAAGAAACACATAATCCAAGTTCAACACAAAACTGTAAAACAAACAGAATCTTGACAGCCCCGTAACTCTTTTCTTTTTTCCCCTTACCCATTCCCCATGTGGAATTCAGGGTTCTCTCAATAATTTCTCTCAAAATCTCCTCCCAGTATTAAATCATCATCAGTCATTTATTAACAAGATTTTCAGTGCTGAAATCTGAGTCTCAACTCTCCCAGAATTATTTGAACTTTAAGGGTTACAGAACTAAAATATTTCTTCCCCTGTACAAGGGTAAGAACTTCCACTCATCATCAGGGGACAGATAAACGTGTCATTTGGGAACCAGAGGGGACAGAAGGAATTTCTGATACCCCTGGGATCAGTGATGTCTGTCTTCATCATGACTTAAGCCTGCAGATCAGAAATATGCTGTCCTCTCTTTGGTTGTGGGTTGTAGTCTTCTCTTGACTTGCTCAACTGTGTGTGTCCACATCCCTGTGCATGAGTGTGACTAGAGATGGCAGCAGAAAAGGACATGTCCAACAAAATATAAGCTGTGTTATTTGTGTATATATAGAAGGATGGATGAGTGAGTGTTTTCCCTTAAAGCTGTGTTTGATCAAAGCCAAGCTCTTGCCCCAAATCACTTTCAGAATACTAATCTCCGTGCATTGGAACTAAATCACTTAGAACAAGCCTCTTAGATTTTCCACGTCTCGGTCTTCCTTGTCTGAGGCAGCAGCTCTGTCCGTCTCCCTCGACTGTGATATGTTACTAGACACTGGGCAGCAGCATACATCTGGTAAGTGATGGTGAGAAGACCAACCACCTAAGGCCAGGCACATAAATTTGCTTCTTTGGGCCTTCTTTACCATAGGTCACTTCCCCTTAGATTTCAGGGTTCGGAAAGAGTGCGGACAGGCACACACCACAAACACTTCTCTTGATGTTTCCAGTCTTCTTGAATTTTTCTTGACTATGAAATCTTGGCATTGCTTCTCAGGGACTGCATCCTGGGCATCTAAGTGAAGAATTACAGTACTTGTATGCAGCTCTGTGCAACAATAGGTCCTGTAGAGTATCTGGCAACACTAGTTCTGCTAAATGCTAGTAGTGCCCCTGTGTTCCTGGTACAGCTACAACCAAAACTGTCTTCCCTTATAACTGCATCATATTCAGATCGTACCTCATAATCTGCCATCTAAGTGTATGTTGTCAAACATTTTCATATAAACTACTGTGAAATTTTCTCTCCTATGTTTGGTGTATCACAATAACAATGGTGGTTTCTGGCAGTGGTGGCACATGCTTGTAATTCCAGCACTCAAAAGGCTGAGGCAGGAGGATCACCCTGAGTTTGAGGCCCATCTAGGCTACATAGCGAGTTCAAGGCCAGCTTGAACTGCACAGCATGGCCCTGTCTTAAGAAAATAAAAAGTGGCAGTAGGTGTGGTCTTTGTCTTGCACTCTCTTTTTCACTTTCCATGACTGCACTGTAGACTCCTAGGGCACTACATAAACCAGATTTTCTGTTTCTTTAGTGACCCCAGTGCACATGAATGGATGTTCCATTAATATTTAGTCGACAATGGTTCATTTTCCTTACTAAAAGCCTCTCCTTTTAACTACAAATAGCCCTTCACAAGAATCAGCACTAAGAAACTACACTGAAATAAAGCATCTTCTGAGCTGAGATATTGTCCAGTCAATGAAACACTTTCACCAGCTGTTTCCACTCAGCATTCAGTGTCTAATATTTGTGATTTTGCTTCTAAAAAGATTATTTCTCTACTGACCAGTTTCTTTGGGGTCTGACCTAATTTCACTTGAATCTGAATCCATCAACTAATAGACAAAGTCAAATGGAAAAATGTGAGGATATGCATTCTTTTCTACACTGCAGCAACCACAGTTCCGTTATAACCCTTACTGAGCTATCGTCGGATAACTGCTTTGTTAATTCCATCAAGAAATATTTAGGTGGTCTTCATATCAGCCTAAGCTTTGATGATGTACCTAAAATTAACCTTACCGATGGCCTTCTATCTGTTATAACATGTGCATGAAATTAGATACATAACACATAGTTTTGATGACAGGTTCTTATAGACAGATGCATCAATTACTGATTCCTCTAGGTTCGTAATTTTGTCAAATCATAATGATAAATGTTATAACACAAGGTTTAATGAACACTCAGAGAAAAGACAGAAGCCCCATCTGCATTATTAGTTGAGGCCTATATAGTTTTCCAGCAGGTCCTTATCTTTGGGGATCAGGATTTCATCTCAGATACTCTCTAACCCCTTGCTGCTTATAGATTCACAGCACTGACATCACTTGGAATGCTGAGCCCATCACAGTCCTACAGAGTGAGACTCTGAATTTCAAGAAGGCCTTCACACATTAAAATTTGAGACGTGGTACTCTAAACCATGTAACAGTACACTTTCTGACACAGTCAAATACAGGATTAAAATTCAGAGAGCAGGCAACCCTTACTGAGGCCAAATTTGCTTCAGTCTCTTGACACAACAGGAATGATAATCATGTCACTATTTTGGGGGTTAACATTGTTTGGTCAAACTTCACACAATATATTGTGGTACTTCTACATAATCTTTTAATACAATTTTGAACTCTGAGATAAGATGTTCTAATAATGTGTACCCAGTAGATACACAAATACAAAAAGTAATGGGACAATAGTAAGTAGAAAAAGAAGAAAATATATGGATTATTAACACGATAAGTAACATCATTTCCTACACAGAAATGTATGGGTTTATATATTTTTTAATACAGTGGCATGGTTTTGCCATTGGACGCCAATGGACATCTATAAAAAAAATTTTTTTTAACAATCCACAGAATTCTTTTAAGGAGCAAATCCAGAACCTTGTTTTACCTTTTACTTCCCACCGTTTATTTGTCCTCCCCTGGGGGATGAGGTATCCTTTTCCTACCTGACATAAGTGAATATTTCTCCCTGTGATTTAGACAACAGTATGATTTCCCACTCCTTTTTTTGTAGAAGGCTGCCTAATACATTGGTCAGATACTGTTTCCACTAAAAACTTATTAAATAGCCCAAAAGGTCAAGGGAGAAAAAAGAAGGTACATTAACAATCTGGTTTCCACTGGATAGCCACAATTCTAAGCGGGTTAAAACTCCATCATGGAAAGAAGACAAAGTCCGGGGTGTGGCACTCACTCATACCCAATGGCCACTCAAGTACCCAGTCCTGGAAGATAAAATATTAGAAAGGACATCTACATTGCTCCCCTATACTTTCAGAGCCAGCGACCTCAGAAATGGACTATGGGAATAAGAATCTACACACACAGCAAGTGAGTTACTCCGTCCTGAGAGTTCACAAAGCCAAAGCCCAGGTCAACCTACGAAACTCCCTCAAGTATTGTGGGGAAATGAAATACCCATTCTCAACAACACAGAAGAATCATGCTACACAAAGTGCCTCTCACTGCATGGTTAATTAGTTTCTTCATCAAGACAGTATTCCCCTAAGGCTCCTATGCTAGAAAAGAAAAAGTCTTTTTCTGCACAGAGGGATTTTCCCCATTCTCTCACAGAATTTACAGGTTTAAATATAGCGCTTCTTTTTATTATGTTTTGTCTTGGATCCGACCTGAAAAGGGGAAATCAAAGTGTATTTTCAAAGAACCTCACATGGTGTGGAAGTGCAGCACACTCTGGCAAGGGGGACTGGCTAACACACACCACAGCAACTGAACAATGAAGGTCATGTACCATATCAGAAGCACTTACAGCCAGCGCACAGAACAGGCTGAACCTGAAATCAATAACGTGATGCAGAATGATGTCTACCTGCACATGTATGTGTAGTGTTTGAGGATTTTTTAAAGCATTATAAGATCTGCAAAAACCATCATTTGTCTCAAAAGCTGTGCAAAAGACAGTCTCAGGTGTCCTTCGAACATTGCTCTGTCTCACTTCTGAGTTTCTCTGGACCATCTACAGCATGTTTGTCCTAAGCCAGGCCAGTTCTGTCTTCACGTTTACACCTTTAAATATGGCTCTTCTGTCCTTCCTCCAAGAGAAAGCATCTGCAGGATGCAGTGACATCAGAAATGGACACTACTGGAGGTCTCAGGGATCCATCATGACCTGAATTCTCTTCCCCTGCTAACCACATGAACAGCATTGAAAAATAAGGATTATAAATACTTTTTAATTTTTCCCTAAAAGAGAAAAATAAAAACATATACTATTATCTTAATCTGAATAAATACAACTTACAGCTCATCTACTGTAGCCATTTTTAATAAAAAGTAGTTGCATTTTTAGTGCTTGGATAATACTGTAGTGATGAATGTCAAGAGTAATGTTATAAAGTTTAAAAGTTTGATATTTGTCTTCTAATAAAATAAATCTAAAAGAAAACCTGACCAAAGAATTCAGAAAAATGTAGGGCACCACTCAATACAGGATTGACTTTTGAAGCTCTTAACACTTTCAGAGAATCATATATGGGTCACTAACCACACAGAGCTTATGAACAGAAACACAGGGAACAATGAGGCTTTGAAGGGAAAAACGGAAGGATCTTTCAATACAGCTCTAACAACTGGCCTGTCTGCTGCAAAGAGCTAAAATTTCACAATAATAAACTTGACAGCAATCCCCTAATAATACAGTCCTAACTGATTTCATGAAGATGGGCTCTGTAAACCTCTCCTACAACTGAGAAAAGTCAACAGTGATGCCTCACTGAGATATACAAGGTGAATTCAGAAGAGCAGCTGGATGGATGCAGATGTCCTGCCGCTTGTCTGCCATCTGAAAACAAACCCCAGTGCTTCCAGGAGCATTTCACTGTCAACACTGTATTTTCAGCGAGATCTCGTTTAGCAGAACGAGCTGGTGGGGGGGGGGGGTGCAGTGTGTGATCAACTGGGCAAATGTCTCCGTCTCCTGAACACACACTCACCCAAACTGGGGCGATTCCCTTACATCCTCTTTTTATCTCCTCAAACCTGAGATCATTAAGAAACAGTCCTGTATGTTCTATAATCAAGCAAGCTTGGGACAGATCTTGGGCCAGATATAACACAGCTGACAGAAAAGAGATGAAAAGTGAGGACTTCTGGACGTGGTGGTAAGGACAACATCAGTGCTGGCTTTTTATTATATAACAGTCACCACAAAAATTGCTTCCCAGATCATTTCTCAATCTCTACAACCACCCCGAGGGGCAGTATAATTACCTCAGTTTTACAGGTGATTAAATTGAGCACACACCAAGTAAGTAAGGTGTCCACAGTTGCACAGAGAATAAACACAGATGAGATTCACTGCAGGACTCAGGCCACAATGCCGCTCTTGACCACTATGTTCTCTTTCTTACACGTCCCCTGAGACTGACATCCCCAGGGAAATAAAGAACAGACCTGACCTACAATACTCCTGCCCATTCTCTCTTATCTCTCCTAATGCAAAAGCAAAGCACTTTCAAAGCTGCACAGAATAACTGCTCTGTGGGTTAAGGTTTTCTGGCCTAGTATCCCCTCTTTCCTACAAACCCACCACTGTACTAATCATGCATTTACTTAATCTAATTCTGAATGAGCCTCACATCAAAAGTCAAGCCATCACAGAAAAACAAGAGGAGCAGGAACAGAAAGCAAGAAGGATCAGGCTAACTGGGACACTGAGATGACTGGGTTTTAGACAATGTCCTATCATCCTCTACACACATCTGGGCGCCCCTAGACAGGGAGCTGAAAGCATGGATATAGATTGTTGACTAACCTAATCTAGGAGTGGTCAAATCCATCGATGGTGAATAAGGGGCCCTAGGGCTTTAACTGGACTTTGCATAAAGGACCATCCTGCACAGAAACCACTGAGGTTTAAAGGCAGGAGTGTCAGAAAGCAGAGAAAGAGAAACCTACACTGATGAAGCCAGACTTACTTGCCTTATCCAATGGGAAAGTGCTTAGTATGGCCTCAAGTTAATTCCTTCACCCACCCTATCTAAATCCCATCCTATCCAAGTCTGGGGGCTCCTCCTTGAATGTGCACAGCAAACAAGACTGGGGAGTGAAAAAGGCTCATAGTGGGCTTCGGGAGATGAGGTACAGTTTCAATCAGTTTTTGCTTACAAAGTTAGACCAAGGAAGAGGCTATAAACCATGGGAAATTTGAACGATGTTGACAAAAGACGTAATTCACCTTCCCAGTGAACACTGTTGTTATCAGCAATGAGTAGACGTGAAAATATTAGCAGCCCAATTATCATGACCCATTAGCAGGACATATAAAGAATCCAAATGTGTCTATAGGTCTATCCCTCAGTGCATTTCTATTCCTTTTTCTTTGCTCCTTTCTATAGGGTATTCTTTTCAGTATCTCTACATTACTTACCAAGATGTTCACATGGAAATTTGACCTAGTGGCATCATGTAAGGATTAAAAACGATGCTATCCCATATAGAAAATCAAAACACACACTGAAAAACTAAAGCTCTGATATGTGCCACAGCATAGCTGAAATGTCAAAATCTGCTAAGAGAAATAAGCCAGACACAAAAGGCCAAACACTGTATAATGCCACTTGACAGAAGGTACCTAGAAGAGGTAAATCCACAGAGAAATTAGACTAAAGGTCACCAGGGGCTGAGGGAAGGAAGGGAATGGGTAGCTATTACTTAACAATTACAGAGGCACAGGATGACGAAAATGTTCTAAAAATAATGTTGATTTCAAAACACTAACTGTACTTAATGCCACTGAAGTGTCAACTTAAAAATGACTCAGTCAATTTTGCGTCATGTATACTTTAAACACACCCTAAAAATCAAAACATAGCATCTCACGCACAATTACCAAAATAATAAAAAATAACACCCTGCAACAGAATTTCTCCTTGAAATATTTTAAGAACAAGTACTGTAGTGACCAAATGTGGTGGCTCACACCTGTAAATCTAGTGTTGGAAGCATAAGGTAGACAGATCCCAAGTGTGAGCCCAGCCTGAGCAACTTAGTGACTTGGTAAGTGCCCATTCCCAAACATGCACACATACAAGTAAACCGTAAGTGGCACGAGGACAGGGACTAGATCTGTTTTACCCACCACTGTTACACAGTAGACTTGCCATAAATGTTTCCTTGATAAATAAATGCCTAAAAGAAAGTAGGGCAAAGGTTAGGAAATATGATATTTAAAAAGGAATTTACTATTCATGAGAAAGTATAATGGAGCATATTCCTAGGAAACAACAACAGGATGATGTCCAGGCTCTTCCCGATTCATCTGTGTTTCCTTCGTAGCTTGCCTTCCAATGTCTTACATGTCGTAGGCAGCTAATAAATTTTTGTACAACGAGGAGGAATATGTGGTTATAAAGTCAATGTCCTATTACTACTCTACTATTCCCCTCTTTTAAAAATTACTTTCTAAAGATGTACAATTTCTTCTGGCCACAAATCAAAAAGAATAAACTTCACAGCTTACACACATGGAAGGTAAACTATAAATAGCTGGAACATATCACTCTGAGAAAAAGAAACTGCAAACATAAGGCACATTGTCTTCTACAGAGAAAAAAAGTTTTTTATTAAACAGCTTGTAACTGTCTTTCTTTTAGGAAGGAACAAATAATCAAAATAAAAGAAAATCCAAGTATACATTCCGAATAATCAATGTCCAACCTTTCCAGTAAATAGTTGAGTGAATATGAGAGTACATTAAAGGCTGCCTTCTCTGAGAAACAAACCAACAAACAAAAAATGTTTTTAACTTACGGTGAACCATAGTACACTAACAATATCTCTCTTAATTCACCTATCAAGTAACCAAGTATTCTTTTTAAAATTTACTTAGGTCACAAAATTATACAGAATGGGCTTATGGCCAGCATGCCATTCACTGGTGATTCTGCCAACTAATATTCACTATCACATTTACATTTTACATGAATTACTAAGTGACTCAATATATACTGAAGTCCACATAATATTTTTAAAACTAAACCAACTGCTGACATCCTTAACATGCACCACCTATACAGAAGGTGAATTCCCATGAGCTCACCAGGACCACACGAACAGTATTAAAACATGCCCTTCAATTCCAACCCCCCACCACCCACTACCAAAAACTGTACACCAATTAACAAAGGCAACAGAAATTCAACCTCGGTGGCTGTTAGAGTCTGCCTCTCAACCTCCTCATTTTTATCCTCTTTATGAGCAGATGAACACCCTTTGGAAGGAGCCTGTCTGCTGCCCTGCTCTCTCATGCAGGCAGGAGTTCTGCATTAGCATCCAAAATGCCAACGGTCCACTATTAGAGGCAGCACTTCAGGCTGAACCGCATGAAGGATTATCATTTCCGTACATGAAAGCATAACCACTACAGGTGTAATGATGCAAAATACCAGCACGCTGACCTGTACTCCACAGCACACACTTACCGCGGGCACACGTCTGTGCTACAGGAGGGTGGGGGTGGCATGAGCAGAGGAAGCCCCAGGTCAGATCCCTACTACAGTAGAGATATTTATCTCTCTCAGATCCAGCCCAGCTAAATGTATGGAGACCAGTTTACCAAAAAAGAAGAAAAAGAAAGTGATCTGCCATCCTTTACTTGCTTTCCTCAGGGGACACTGAGCTAACCATCGCCAAGCAAAATAATCTGTAAGATCTCCGCAAGCTATAGTGAGCAAGCCTAACAGCAGGAGAAATGAGACTTAGATATGCCAAAGAAGCCGTCACTGAACCTTTTCCTCATCTTATCGCTGCTACTGGTGTTTACAAACTACAGGCAATAGCCTAGAGGACTCTCCCCTGAGGAACCTCCTCTCAGATCCCTAATTTAAACACCCCTTTATCAATCTGCAATGCTTTTGGCAGTTAAATGCAAGAGAGAGAGTAAAATGACATGCATAAAGTGAATCCTTTTCAAGTTGTAAACGAGTGAGTCAGGGTTCTGACTTGCCGAGGCGCTCCAAATTACAATCCTTCATGTAATTTTAAGCATGCTCCCTCTTACCGTTTTCCTGTGGTCTCTCTCAAGCTCAATTCACCTGGAACTCTTTAACATATCTCTAGCAATGCATTTGCATGAGGCCAGCCCGGTACAGCAACTGAATTCACATCTTTCTGCACTAGCAAGCTGAAATGGTACGGCTGTACTACAACCAAGACAGGGGGAAACATGAGCAGGAAAAAAAAGCCAGAAATCATCTCAGAGAAGCCGATCTCTGGGGAAAGGCCAAAAAAAGGTTTCAAAAGAAGAAAAAGGACATGCAAACATTCAGTATCAATAGCAGTAACAGTTCCATTTTTTCCCCAAAGAAATCTGATTTTTTTTCTCCAAACACGATGGACTTGCCTGTGGAGTTCCTGGGAAGGCAGAGTAACCAGGCTCTGCTGCAGCACTGCAGCCAAAGTAAATGTGCATATGCTGTCCAGGCAATCAACAACACACTGTCTCTTCGCAAAGATACTGATTTCTAATGCAAGGCCGCTTCAAAAGAATAAAGAACAGGAGCCAAACAGTTAATGGTGACTGCATAGGAGGAAAAACATTTAATCAAGGGGATGCACTTCATTGTGCTTAATTTAATTTTTTAAAAGCACTGGAGAAAGCCAGTTAAGTGTCCTGAGTGACAAGCCCATTAAACAATAATCTGAGGTTCCACAGAAGGCCAAGTTTAAGCTACAGTGACTCATGCTGCAAAAGCTGGGGAAATGGTTTAATGTGTCTGTGTACATGCACTTCTCGTATGCAAATGGTGTATAATGAGAACTCTAAAATAACCATACGCCAAACACAAGAAGATAAAAAAAATATGCACAGGTGAAGCACTCACAGGATCAAAGTGACTATGCAGAGTTTTGAACCTGCAGAAATTACTGAGGGAACTAGAGTTCATGCCAAACTCAAAAATAAAACAGCAATCAATAAAACACAAACCAGATCTCACAATCTTTAGGCAAACTGTGCCAAGTCATGCCACAAGGTGCTGGGTGGCAAAGAAAGCGTGACAAACCACCACTCTCTCAGCGCCCTCTACAGGAAGGTGGCTGATCTGCAGCTCACCTTCCCTACAAGGCTTCCTAGCTTCAGAAACAACCATACAAGCTCACAGATAAGATGAAGGTACAACAATACAACTGAGAAGCACCTTAGGCAAGAAGTTAAAAAGTCAAGCATGAAATCTGACCTCATAAATATTCATTTACTTAAGAAAGTAAGAAATTCAGAGGCAGTAACTATTAGGGCACTGCTGAGTGGCGAATATCCCCATAGCTCCTAGGACTTCCAGTCTTCCCTCATCAGAAAGGCCAAAGAAAAGCATTTTTCCTTAGCATCCTCATTCGTTTAAAAGAATCATCTCTCCACACCCCATGTGTAAATCATCTTCCATCAGTTTGAATGACACCATAAAAATATTCAACTTTTGCTTTCCTACAGCAGACCAGTTCATCCGAAACTCGTACCAAAACTTTTTAAAATAGAAGTATTATGTATTTCTTTGTTCGCTACAGCCTGGAAAGAAATCTATCTCTACAGTTTGTGAAGACTATTGACTCATACAGATATTATGTCTATATATTTCAGCATCTTTAAAGAAGTTGGGTTTTCTTTCCGACTGCTTTTATCTCTTACCCACAAACACTCTCCTCTTGCAGAACCAATACTGTGTGTTAGTTAAATTATTTAAGACTTAATCACATGCTCTCTCAGAAAATTCTTTTACTATGGGGATTTTCACTATTTTAAATCCCTTGAGGGATACACCAAAGCTAATGGATATTTCTATTCCCCAGAACATATCACAGAAGGCTGGACATCTAGCAAATATTAAGTAAATATGTAAAGTAATTCATGAACTGTCCAGCTCCATATTTTAGACCTAAAGGCTGTTCTTAGGCAATGTCCTTTCCTCTACCATTCCAAGTTCTCTGAAAACAATCTGTTAAAAGTGCTCACTGCTTTGAAGCAGTTCTCATGCTTTTTTTTTTTTCAATCAAGTTGCCTGGTAAAAAAAACATAAAACTGTTCATGTTTGCTAAGGGATAAGGAAAGTGTTAATAACAACAACAAAAACTTTCTGTTTTATTCTTCGGTTTATTCCTTCCACAAACACGCACCGATGTGCCCAGCAATGTGAATAGCCACATTCTCCTTATTCAAGGAAGCCAGTGAGGGGTTAGAGCAGAAGCGGGTGATTATGATGCACTAAAAACACTCGTACGCCTAAGTATCTGCCCTTGAATGCCTCAGCTAAGACCTCACGGGGAAGCTGGGTGACGCTCAGGCTTCTAGGCTCTGACCAGGAGGGAGAAGCACTTGAGGAACAGCGCAACACCTGCGACTGGAAGTTGTCTCGGGAAATTGCCAGCCAGCGAGTTTACCAGCGCTGGCCACTGGGAAGGCTGCAGGAGAGGTGTTCGATGCCAGGCTGTAAAAGGCCCTCCGCGCCATGCTAAGAAGTTAAACATTTTACCCTACAGGAAGCTGCCGTTTACTGTAAAAGGGAGGCCCTGAAGGACTGCGGCGGAAGAGGGACTTGACGGGAAGTTTCATTTGACAACAAGGAAATGGCGCAGGAGACGGATTTGCAAGAGTCGCGAGGGAAGGGGAGCGTCACTCGCGAAGACAAGGCAGTAGGTTAGGCCAGGCCCTGCATGAACGTCATGGAGCCGGGGCTGGATGCAAAGACAAAAGAGGCAAGAGACATCCCGCGTGAGCCACACGGTGAACCGCCGCACCCAAGGCACCTGCCGACCGGGCCAAGTGCGCAGGGCTCCTACAGTCCCCGCCACACTGCAGGCCGGTCGCGGTGGACACTCGCTCTTCTCCTCAGCGCTGATTCCTGCCTCAGAACGCTCACCCTAGCTGTGCGCTCTGCCTAGAAGGTCCTTCCCCAGATGAGGGGCGGCGGCCTGCCCGTTCCTGAGCCGGGCCTCAGGCAAACCTCCTCAGTCCCTCCCTGGGTCCCTCCACCTCCGTCACACCGCAGTGCTTCTGCTCACCCCCCTGCTGTCTGCTGTTTATCTT